>PVKA01010400.1:0-37451 GCA_004027165.1 Ctenomys sociabilis
TTCACTATGATGTAACAGATGCTGCTGATGGGGCGGGGGGGCTGGGGTGAGGACAGGTCTCACATCTGGGACTCGGGGGGGGGCAGGTATACCCCTCCAGTGTGTTCCTGGGAGAAGTGAGGCACTCTGCCCACATGTGAGACCTATGGGGGGGTGGGGATGAGGGTGAGAGGGAAGCCTCTTCTGCTTCCTCCTCTCTGACACTAATTCCTGTGCTGCCTTCGGTCTCTGGGGTGGCTTCCTTTTATCTTCTGCTGGGGAGACTTGGGTCTCCTTCCTGGGGCTTTGGAGTACTGTGAGGTAGGCAGCGTGTGTCTGCATGGGACTTGCTGATCAGGCAGTGATGGGGCCTGGGGTGGGAGGGTGCTGTGGCCAGGAAACAGGAATCCCTGGCAGAGTTCTGGCTTCTGTGGTGAGAAGGGAGGGAGAGTGTGAGCAGAGATGACTTGCCAGCCAGCCAGCTGCTCACAGCTGGAGTGGGGACCCTCAGAAAGGGAAGGAGTGTAAGAAGGAGGGAGGGGCTTTTCAGTATTGGAGTAGGTCAACAATTGCAGCTGTGTTTTAGTTTAGTTTTCTTGCACAGCTTGAAGAAATGGACTGAAAGAACCATATATCTTTTGGTATTCATAGGCTGGTCAGACAAGTCAGTTACCTGTGGAGAGCCAGCTCCCACTGCTAGCTGGAGGTCCAGTTTCTTTTAGAGTAAGAGCAGTAAAGTGTAAGCCTGTCTTAATTGTTTTCCAAGATAGCATCCAAGGCCAGGGTAGCTGACTTCAGATGGTAAGACTCATTTGGGAGTTGGATTAAGTTGGGACTGGGGGGCTGGGTGATTGCATTATGCAGCAGGCTCCTTTCAGTGTCCTGATTTGGGGCCTTCTAAAAATTCATTTACTGTATAGGTTGCCAGTATTAAAGCATCCAAAGCCTTTGTAGATGGAGACAGAAACACTGACTTAAACATAAGCAATAGTGTGCCTCTGACTAGCCAGATTCCAAGCTGAGGAGAGCCCTTCTGGGCATGTGCAGGGTGAGACCCATGAATAGGCTCTGCAGACCTCACCCTGGGCAGCACCACCAGTACCTACTGGCAGTGTCTCCCCAGGACTCACATGGGGGGCTGGGTCGCTGCTCCTTACTTGGTGGCTTCCCACATGAGAGCCCAGGTCTCTGCAGCTCATGCTGGGTGCTGGCAGACCCAGCACCTCTTATCTCTGCAAGGTCCTTGGGTCACTGGGCCTGCCCTGTCCATTCATGTCTTGCAGCCCAGCCCAGCAACTGCTTGGAGGAGCTGGGGAATTCAGTCTCCACCTTGGCACAAGGTGCAAAGGAAACCAGAGGTGCAGCTTTGTGCTGGTGCTGCTGCTGCTGACACCCCAGACTCATCTAGCCAAAGCAAGGCTAGGTTGGTTTGCTGGGCCCCTGATTGATGTACCAACTCACCAAGGCTTTTCTATCCAGTTTTTGATAGGAAATGCAGGTTATTCCCAAAGATGTCTCATCACGAGGAAAAAGAGCTTCCTTTTGTTCACATTCAGGACTTCTAGTGCCATATGCTGTAGCAGGAGGCAGTATCAGCCAGAGCAGTGTTACATTGATAGTGAATCACAGTGTACTCCAGGAAATGCCTGTGTTAAGTGTTGAAGTGTGCCTGGAGAGTGGGTTGGTCAGAAGGCAGCACTTCTCATTGATATAATCAGTGTGAGTAGCGTATGTGTAAATCACAACCCTACTGAAGTTTGCACAGGTAGACATTCTCTCACTTCTAAGTGGAGGAAGCTGCCCAGGAGTTTGAAGACTGTATTCTGTGGAGCCTGGATTTCAGCTCTTGCGCTGTTGGTGGAGGGCAGAATGGGTTGAGCAAGGAGGGAGTTGACCATTGCCAACAGCCTCAGTAAATAAGGATGGACCTGATGCGCGATAACCCTAGGACAGGACAAAGTGAGGTCCAGGCTGATACTGTGCCCGTGGGGAGCCTGGCCTCATGGCCCTTGGCCTGCTCTCCTCTCCCTTCAGTCATTCCGTAGCCCCTCAGAGGGACAGTGGACACTTCCCACCACCGTGCAGAGATACAGGGTGTTCATTGAGGGTTCCCATGGTGACGCTGAAGTCCTACAGACCAAATCCACATGTCAGCAGGAGGGGTGGCCATGTAGCGAGGAGAGCCATGCCAAGGGTCCAGGCTGCTTTAGTCCATTTGTGCCCCTCCCTCTGGGGACAGGTGGTGATCTTTATTGTAAAATTGTGGACTTTTAAACCTGTTGACTAAACAGTAATTAATTTATATTTGTGAAAAATGCCACTGTCCTAGTGATTTCTGATGTAAATAATGTTGTTTATATAGTATGTATTAAATTTTCCTACATTGTAAAACTGCTGTACTTTTGATTCTTGTATATTAAAAAGTGTTACTAAGGAATTTTAGCAGTGGACTACCGTGTTACTTTGGTTTCCATTTGAGCCATCACTGGCCTGGAGGTGCTGCCTGCCTCCCTCTCCTATGCAGTGCTGGATCCTTTCCAGGAAAGTTGACAGCCTAGTTAGTGGTGCCTTTTCCCGTAGAACTTTTCCCCCAGCCAGTGCCAGTTGTGTTGTTTTTTCCAGGGCTTGACACCACAGGTTTCTAAGATTTTCTGTTCCCAGCAAGCTATTCAGGGTGACAGCTCCCTACCCCAGCAGTGACAGGTCACACCCCCAACGCCCCGCATTCACCACATGGTCTGAAGCTGCGGTGTCTGCCCATGAAGTGTGAGACCTGGAGAGACAGCTGGGCACACCCCACATCCAGAGAGAGAGAGTCTGCCAGTCTACAGCTTGAGGTTACTGGATTACTGTAACAGTTGGATTACAGATTCTGAAGGGAGTAAGGTACTGTATGATGGCAACATTGACAGGCTCACTCCTGCAGATCCCACAGGGCTAGCGGCTTCAGTGTGGTCCACACAGCAGGATGGCTGAGCCTGCCTGAGGAGCTGCAGAAACCTCGTACCTGAGGGTTTGTACTAATACTTAGTAACCAAAATCACCTTGTTGTCATCCACACTCTTCTTCATGGTCTTGAATTGGCTGTGTAGCCCCAGAAACTTGAAATCCTGCTGCCTCAGCCAACCAAGTGCCAGAGTATCACCAGGCCCACCTCTATTAGTTCCTGACACTGTTGCTATTTGTCCATTGAGAGCACAGGAATCAATTGGGGCACTTGGACACAGGGCTTTGCTTGGCCTGACCTGGACAGAAGGATGGCTGGGCTTGTAGCTTTTGGGTGAATGATGAGCTAAAGAACAAGTGCTGCAGTAATCTCATTAGGATTTACAATAGCACCACAGCCTGGAGATCAACTGCTGCCAAGTCTCCTGCCTTTTCCTGGAAGCAGCAGGCCCAGAGCCCCGCCGCCTCCCTCATTGGCATCTCCACTGGCTCTCAGTGCCAACAGAAGGGTCACTCACTTAAACCCAAGGCCCTCTGGTCTGCCAGCCCAGACTGTGAACTCCAGATCCCAAGCTGTGGCTCATAGCATCAGGGCCGGCTTTGCCAGGCAAGGTTTGTCCAGCTGCGCTGGCGCCAACCTGCCCAGCTCTTGGGCGGCATCTTCTGGTCCAGCCGGAGGTGCTGCCTCCAATTCTGTCCCTTGAGATGGGATGGACTGTGGCTGGTGGCCACAGTCACCTCCTGCAGAGCCTGCCTGGGGACTTCTTGGTTGGTTCTGTGGCCACATGATGTGTGGAGGACAGGTCTGGCCAGGCCACCCGGCTTTGTCCAGAGACAAGCACTTCTGGCTTTGCGTGGGAAGGGGACAAGCGACAAGCCCACAGCTTCTCACATCAGCGGTGGGCAGAGCCATGCCTACCCCTCAGCCCTGCTGCCCCGCGGAGGGTCTCTTTCATCCCCAGGACAAAGTACCCACCGCTGGAACTAGAAGGAGGGAGGGTTACTGCGGCTCCTAACTTCCCTGTGGTAGGCTGGCTGCAAGGCCTCACGGTGTGGATGAGGGGCCCTGGCCGGGGACAGCTAGCTGCTCACCTGGTGGCAGGAAGCTGCAGGACCCAAACGCAGCCTCCCAGGTCCATGCTGTGACCGCCTCCCAACTGGCCTGACCTCTCCCACCACAGAAGCCACCAGCTCATCCAAGGATGGAGCCCCATGATCCAGCCATGTCCCCATGGCCCCGTGGGTCCTAAGGAAGGTCCCAGGGTTCCATGTGACTGGCGCCCCCGGGGGAAAGAGGTTTGTAATGCGAAGGTGGTGTTCAGGCCTGGACCAGGAGGGAGCTGAGCAGCTAGAATGTGAGGGAGGTCAGGTGCCCAGGGCTGGCTCTGAGCTGGTGCAGCCACTGTCCGCTGAGTACCGGCTCTGGGACCCGCACAGATCGCTGAACGTACGCGGTCTAACTGGCTGGAGCCAGTGGACCAGCAAGCAGCATGGGGGCACAGTCTTGAGTGCCAGGGAGAAGCAGCCGAAACTGCAGGGCAGGGGGCCTGGACCCCAGCTCTGTGCTTAGCCAGAGAACACCTTCTCAGCCCCACAAGGAGGGGAAGCAGCTTCAGGGCCAGAGGCTTAGGGGCCGGTGGGCGCAACCCATAGCAGGGAGTGCCCAAGCTCTCCAGGAGTGCTCCTGGTGGTTGTGGGCACGGAGCGGACACGGATGGGACAGCGGACTACAAGGGGCAGGCAGCTCAGAGGGAACAGCTGTACCTCCGTCCAGTCCTCAGCTACGAAATGGTACTCTTGTGCCCTCACCAGCCTGAGGCAGGGAAGAGCGAGATGTCTGAGATGGCGGAGGACGCAGGACACTTGTCCCGAGGCGCCTGAGCCAGGCTCCTCTCGCCACCCTGTTCGGGTTTCCGGCCACTAGTCTGCAGCGGAGGGCCCGCGTGCCTGTGCTTCCCGATGCTTCCTGCAGAGGGCAGAAGAGGCCCACAAACCTCCCGCCCGCCAAGCCGGTACAAAAGCAGCCGCTTCGGCCCCGCAGAAGGCTCGGGCGGAAGGAAGAGGAGGCCCCCTGCCTGAGGGGCAGTGCTGTCTCTGGGTCCAGCCTTCCTCATCCCAAGCCCCCAGCCCCAGCCCCAGAAGTGCAGGGTTGCTCAGGCCCCTTCTTCGCCTGGCCCAGCCTCTGCCCGCGCTCACCCCGTGAGAACACCCAAGGGATCACCCCTCCTTCGCGGCATTACACGCAGAGCTTTTGCACTGAGCTGCATCCTGAGCTCTTTATTATTAATATTTCTGAGACAGAAACATTAATGTTAGGTTGCCCCAGCTGGGTTCTAACTTGGGATTCTTCTGCCTCAGCACCCAGTGTGCTGGGATCACAGGTGTGTGCATGTTCCTGCCCGACTCCAAGGGACCACGCGGTGTCTGGCGACTGCACCGGGGCACCCAAGAAGCGGTTGGGTCAGAGGCCCTCTACCTCCCTCTGCTGCTGGCCATTCCAACCTTCTCCGCCTTTCGGACCTGATGACAGCCAGCCTACACTGCGTGGCAGCTCCAGGATCTGAAGCCAAACTAACCTCTGTGCCCCGTCCGTTCTTCCCCGTCCCATCGCTGCCTCCTCCCAGCTGAGCACTGACCCCTTCCGGAGTTTGTTCCAGAGTCAGTTCCCTCTGAGCTGCCCCTTGCAGTCCGCTGTCCCATCCGTGTCCGCTCCGTGCCCGCAACCACCAGGAGCACTCCTGGAGAGCTTGGGCACTGCCTGCTGTGGGTTGCGTCCACCGGCCCGTCTGGGAGCCTCTGGCCCTGAAGCTGCTTCCCCTCCTTGTGGGGCTGAGAAGGTGTTCTCCAGTGGGCACAGCATCGGATCACCTGGGCGGGCTCTTGGTCACCCCTGGATGCCCCTGCCTGAACAGTGCGACTCCACAGGCAGTGGCTGCACTTGGGGCCTCCTTTTGAGAGGCTTTTTTAAATGGAATTAAACTCAGGACCTTGTGCTTGCCAGACAGGCGCTTGGGCCCCCAGGCCTCCTTCTGAGAGGCCCAGAGCGAGGGAGGGGTCCTGTTAGCTGCTGGAGGCAGGTGATTATCCTTGGGAGCTCAGGCTGCTTCCTGGGGTTCCCCTGCAGGGTTAACCTCTTAGTTGCTGGGCTGTGGGAAGGGCCAGAGACAGCAAGGAGTCTGCTTAGGGGGCCGTGGGCTTCCTGCTGAGTAGACTGGAGCCTTTGCTACCTAGCCTAGGGGGAGCTCAGCTCTCTGGCTGCACAGACCACACTGTCCAGCTGCCAGGTCCTGGCCAGCAAGTGGTAGGGAGTAGCATGGGCCAGGTGGCAGCAGTTGGGTGGAGAGCCCAGCCAGCTGGCACTGAAGAACCCTAGCCAGTGGGGAGCCCTGGGCTGAGTGCAAGCTGGAGGGCGCCTTCCCCTGCAAGTTGGGCTTCAACCTCTGCCCTCTGAAACCTGGCACAGGACCAGCCTCCTGGAGCCTTGGGTTTGCACCTGTGAAACCAGGAACCTGTTACCACCCTTTTTGGAGAACAGAGGCAGGCACCTGCCTGGCACCACCTAGAATGAGTAGGCATTGTGCTATCACACAACATCATTGTGCTATCAAGGCTGCCCATGTCAGGGTTCCAGTCCCAGGCCAGGTGACCGTCTGAGGTCCAGAGCTCACCTCCTGCCTCCCTGACCACTCAGCTAGGGCTCCCTCCCCTGCATCACCTGCCCGCAAGCCCCTAGTGCTGGCAGCTGCTTCTTACACTTCCTCTCCCACAGAGGGTCCAGATTCAGCTGCAACTCCCCATGGGGCTGTGAAGGGAAGTTAGAGGCTGCTTCTCTCTGAGGTCTGTGGAAGAATTAAACTTCTAAGAAGCGTCTGCATTGTAAGACACTTTAGATGTGTATGGTAGTGGGGAGTGGAACCCCAAATCTCACGTGAGCAGGTGAACTCTGCTACCAAAACCACAGCTCCATTTAAATAAAGCAACCTCCAGCTGATCCTGGAGCATGCGGATGGGAGGGAGGCTTGGGCCCTGGTCCTGTAGGCTGAATCACTGCCAAGGGTCAGCGTTACCCCTATAACCCGGGACACCCACTGATAGGCTGCACAGGCCTGGGGGGGCAGCAGAGAGGGTGGCACCCCAGACCGGCCACTGGGCTCAGGGGGCTGGCTGCCATTCCAGCCATCTCACCTTGAGGGAGTCTATTTGTGTCCACAAAACATCAACCTCCATTGCTTCAAATCCCTGCAGTTCACGTGAGTGTTACTGATTTTGCCTAGGGTGAATTAGTTCAGGTGACTTGCTTTTCTACTTGCAGTAGCGATGGTTACAAAGAGTTTCTACCTAGACTCTAACAAAATGAATACTCAGCCCTGCTGGGCCATGAGAAAAACTGGCTCCTAGAGGACTGTGCACTGTGTTTGCAGGGGAACCCCAGGCCAGCCTGGAGGAGGTGGGCAGGGCTCAGCCCTAGCGTTACATTTGTCCCTGTTGGCCATTTGAGGGTGAGGTCAGTGGGTGGAAAATTACTAAAGAAATGTGGAGAAAGGAGGATTCTGGCTAAACTGACCCAACAGGATTCCTGCTGAAGGCTGGCCAGGCTGCAGATAGCGCAGGGAGGTTTGTAGCAAAACCCACTTAGCAAGATCCTTGGTCAGAATGCATATTGTAGGTCTACACATGGAGGTTCAAATGGGACAGCCTGGTGGAGAAATTCTGGGACAGAGGAGAAAGCTCTATTCCAGCCCAGGTCTTATTAACAGTTCAGGGATGGCTTTTGCCATGGTCCCCAGAACTTTAGTGTTGGTTCTGTCTTATTCAGCTTCCCCTGGTTAGGTTCTTGCTGTAGTTTGGTAGCAGGGGACAATGAGGCTGAGGTGCAGGGTGTGACTGGAGGCTAAGTTCTGAGGGCTCCAACGACGGGTGCCCCAGGTCCCCTGCCCCTAGCAGAGGGCACAGCTGTAATCCCATGACTGTCTGCCTACCACCACTAGAGGTCACCGCGAGTATAGGGACGTCCACCTGCCATCCACTATCATGCTGTGCGCACCCCCAAGGTGGGCACAGTGCCTGGCACCATCAGGCCTCATGTCTTTGCCGGGTACATGAATGTGTTTCCCAGCCTAGACCATTAACAGCCTCATGGGAACACCTACAAATGTCCCTGCCGGGAAAGAGGGCAAAGGACTCTCAGGGTTGTTAGACTTCTGCAATCAGCTCCTAGGGTGTGGGTCTCCAAGGCTCAACCTCAGATAATTACCAAACAGATGGCTCTGTCTGCTCAAGAAGGTGGTGGCTGGAGATGCCCACTCCTCTCTGGGGAGCATCCACACCTGGTCCCTGGGGACTCAGGGCCTGGCCTCAACCTGGGGCCACCCAGAGGCCCTGCTTATCAGGGCCTTCTGATGAAACCCGCCTGGGCTTTGAGCCACGGGATTCCCGCAAGGCGGGAGCTGGGTAAACCGGCACCTGCATGCAGCCCTTGGCAGAGTGCCTGGCACATGGCAAGCATCCAGGTTGCATAGCTGTTGTGCCACTGCGTAGGTGACTCCAGCCTCCCCGTGTATGGGAGTGGGACTATACTCACAGCCAGACGGTGATGGGGTCACCCAGAAGGGTTGTCCTCAGGCTAGACCATGTTGCCCCTGCCTCTGGAATTCTGCACCACTCCTCCTGAGACCCAGGGCCTCTCAGGGCTGCTGTCCCAGGCCTGACCTTCTCTCCCATCATGTGCCTTTTCTGGGTCCAGGCTTCAAGTCCCCATCTTCTTTCCATCTCCAGGGGGAGCTAAGGCCCCTCTCCCACTTACCTCAATGCCAGAACCCTAGGTTGACTCCATCCCTGTTTGGGGGTTTCCTGTGTTCCTTTCTGTCCTCAAGGACAGAAGCAGGAGACTGAGGTGGGTAAAGATGAGGTAAGCAGACTTTAAGGAGAGACTTTAGGCCACCAGGTTTCCTGCAGCCTCGGTTGGTGCATCCGGAAGCCAGAGCCACCTCATTCACCTTTCTGGGTTGCTGCCAAACTGGGCAAGACTCAAGGCCTCTTATACTTCTCCAGGAAGTAGAGGAGGCTTCAGGGGACAGTGCAGGGGGTCAAGTTGGGGTCTCTCCTCTGCCAGGGGTCCCTCTGCCACCACTGTGTCTCCCTGGCCATCTAGGCTACCAAGCAGAAGGTGACTCCCCCAGACTGGTGCTTGGCCTAGGTCAGCGCTCGGTGGTTGAATGGCCCAAGCTCTTCTAGGCTGTTTCCCCAGAGGATGTTGGGGACTTCCGCTCCCCCATTTCCAGCCTTTTTTTTTTTTTTTTTTGTGGTACTGGGGATTGAACTCGAGACCCTGCATTCCAGAGTCCCTAACCCTCAGGGACAACCCTGTCCATCTTGCCCCCAGCCTGGGCCTGCAGAGCCATCAGCTTGTTAACTCTCAACAACATACTTCCCATCATTTAGGAAGTTTCTGTAAGCACTGTCCTCCTTAGGGCTGCCCTGCGAAGTTCCATCACCTATTTTAAAAGTTCCAAAGTCAAGCTGTCCGTGCCTTCTAACATGAGCAGATCTCATGGCACCACCTTCACCCAGGGGTTCGTAGCCCACCCTGGGGACGGGTCTCCTACATTGCTCCAGGGCTTAGGTGCAGGCACTGTGCATGAGCATTAGCTCACCGGATTGCCATGGTGACCCCGGGAGGCAGGTGCTTGTAATTCCACTTCACAGATGTGGAATCTGAGGCTCAGGAAACCCACGGGAGACCACACAGTGAGCATTGGGCTGAGCTGGGGTTGATGCCAAGTCAGTCGGTGGCCAGAGCGAGTGCCAGTCCTGCTCCGCTCCTGCCTGGCTCTCAGGCCTCTGCCAACACCTGGCAGATTCCACAGCCCCAGAAGTGAGGATGGGGGTGGCCAGGGCATGTGGGTAAGCTACGTCTCTGTCCCTGGGCCTTTATTTTGGGACCAGGCCTAGTCCAGCTGCCTAGTTTGGCCTTGCCTTATTTTTTTTTCCCCCTGTATCTTAGGGAAGAGTCTACACGGTACTCAGGGTCTTGCTACTAGATCGGACTCGCAGTGATCCGTCTGTTTACAGCCTCCCAAGAGCTGGGGTTCCAGGCGCCATCAGCCCCAGTGTCAGCGGGCCCCAGGGGCAGGTCTGGCACAGAAGGCCCATGGATCAAACCTGGCCCCTCCGCCTGCTTGCAGGAGCTTTAATTATCCTTGGATTTGTGATCTTCCTGCCTCGGTCTACTAAGGAGCTGGGATTACAGCCTGGCTTTCCTCTTTTATTGTTCTTAAGTTTTTTCTGTCTTTTACCCTTACACATTCTCATTTACCCAACAAGAACTCCCAATCGACTGCCCAGCCCCACAAGGGAGTCTGGGTCCACAGGGCCTCAGGCAGCATGCACCAAGGCACCTGGCTGGGGTTATTCCAAGTCCCGCCTGCGGTTCACGGTGTGCTGAGGGCCTTCTGGGGACTCAGCTAGCTCGGCACACCCTGTCCCGTATTCATGAGAAGGGCAAATTCCCATGTTCTCGAGGGCCGCTGAGTGCGTAGTGCTTGGATGAGAATTCCAGTCGGTTAAATAACAGGGAAGGTGTTGAAGAAATTTTAAGCCAAGAATATTTCCTGGCCAGTCTCACAGCATCTTCGTGGGATGGTGCGAGAGTGAACTTCCCTTCCTGGGCCCGGCTCTGTGCAGGCTGCAGGTCAGGTCCTGGCTCTGCTGTGGGGGGCTTAGGGGAGCGGAGGTGTTCTGCCCTTCCCTCCAGGTTCCTTCCTCGAAAACCCAGCTCCCCCCATTCCCCACCCCATATTTTTTTTATTTTTCATTTTTTTTTTTTTTTAACAGAACCAGGGGTTGAATTCATGCCCTTGCGCTTGCCAGGGAAGTGCTTATTCCACTGAGCTATCTCCCCGCACCTCCCACCCCAGTTTGTGTTAAGACCTGGGAATTTCCCTTGCCTTCTAGTCCTGCCTGAGACTGCTACAGCCCTCACTCTTTGGATTCCTATACTCACCTCTCTCCCACACCTGTCCCACCTCCTGCCAGCATGGGATAGTCCTGTGCACCACTGTGTGGGAACAAACCCACAGAAAACCCACCTCATGTGACAGAGGACACCTTGCTCCACAGAGAGGGTTCAGGGGCTCAGAGAGGTTCAGTGACTTGCCCACAGTCACACAGCAGGTATGGAGGAGAAGCGAGATGCTGCCCCAGCTTAGTGTACTGCTGGCCTTTAATGCTCAGGGCAAAAACTCCAAGACAAAGAGACCCTAAGTTTGTTTTGCTTGAAAGTGAATTCTGTCATCTGGTCTGTACCACTGAAAAAGGACTGGACTTACTTCTGATGCACTGGGCTGCTTGCAGGGCTGAAATGGGACCATAGCCAGCAGAGAGCTCCATGTGCACGAAAGGGATCCCTGGCTGTGTCTTGAGGAGGGTCCTGGCAGGCAGGGAGGCACTGATGCCATTGCCTGGGCTCCTTGAGGGCAGTGGGGGTGGACACGCCTCCTCCTACAGCTCAGGATGTCCTCTCCTCCGGCCACGTCCAGGGGCCCTTTATGTCCCTCTACTGTGCAGTCATCAATGCCCTCAGCCAGGGACATTGTACCTGCCAGGCCACCACCTACCCAGGGAAGGACACAGGAACTTCAAGGAGGTGCCTCCTTCCAGGTACCCGCCCACCCCCAGAGGCCCATGGTCCATTCAGAAAACAGACTCCAACTGTGGTCCAGAAGAAAGTAACAAAACAAAACAAACTTTACTTGCATTTAGCCATTAATAAATAATTTACAGTCTGTACAAGTGGTGACACTCCACACGCCGCAGCCAGGGACGAGTGAGGAGTCCCCACTACCAAGCAGAATGGGATCAAACACAACCAAAATAAAGTGCTTCAACTTTTTACTTCCAACATAGGGGTCATCTAAACAGACAAACAACAAAAAACCAGCTGGAGGGGGAGAGTCACCCCAACCCCTAGCATGGATTCGGAAGAGTAGGACCTGGAGGGGTGGGGGGTGGGGGGTGACGGGAGCCGCAGGTTTGCAGCCTCCTGGCCAGTGTATGAGAGGTCCCTGGGGACAGCAGAGGGGCTGCTGCAGACGCTGAGGAGTAGGGACAGGGCAAGATGGCACACCGGACCTCGTGCGCCTCTGGGAGCAGAGGCTTTGGGAGCCCTGCTGGTCCCTGGGGCTCTGTGGACAGGGGCTCTGGGGAAGGGACCGGAGGGCCACATCCTGCCAAGGGCTCCTGACCCAGTGCCCAGACACAGGTGGGGTGAGGCTCAGCACTACCCCAGGAAGGAAGAAGCAGAGGACAGGGCAGGCCAGCTGGCCCTGTCCCTGTCTCCTGCCTAGCCTCTGCCTCTTGAGGGAGAAGGGAGCCAGAGGGTCTCCTCTAGGGGTGGACACTTGGAAGCCAGTACTCGCCTTTCCTATGCACAGAAAGGACTGGCGCAGAGCCCAGGAACAGCTCTGCTTGAGTCCCACACCCACACACGTGTCCTTCCGACCACGGGATCTCAGGGCGGAGGCAGCCACTGTGCAATACCCCTCAGGTTCTGGTGGGAGGTGCTGGGGGCACAGCCTGCTGGTGCAAACAAGGCTGCAAGGTCATGAGCAGTGTCTCGGGGTGTCCTACCTATATTGGGAGGGAGCCCTGCCCGCCCTGCGGGTCGAGTGCCAGTGTGCTGGGGCGAGTGTGTGTGCGCGTGCAGCGGTCAGCTGGGCCTGTTTCAGTGCATTGTGAGGGGCTGCAAGGGGCCGTATGGACCATTCCCAGGGGCTCCTGCTGGGGCTGTGTTGCATTCACACAGCAGGGGTGGGGCAGAGGGAGCTGTTCTCTCTCTCACACAGATCTACTGTCACAGACACCACAGCACCAGTCACCACAACCTGTCACGTGCACTAGAGAGGGCTAGGCAGCCCCCTGCCCTCAAGTCCCTGCCAGAGACAGCTATGCCACCTGGCTGGGGCAGGCTTTGCTCCAGAACACTGCAGAGACCCCGGGCCACCTGCTGGGCATTGGCACCAGGTCGGTGTCCCAAGCGCTCAGAGGGGTGCAAGGGTGGAGTCCTTGCCTCCCTGTGCGTGGCCACGGCACCACCTAGCAGAACACAGGTAGCAGGGTGAGGAGCAGGAGGCTGAGGATGGGCCGGGGACTGGGGGACCACGCTGCAGCCGCCACCCCACGCGGCAGCTCCCGAGTCCTCTCGTACAGATGCAGCTTGTCCTGGTTGGAGTGCAGCATCTTGACATCCTCCAGGGCGTAGTAGGCAGCCAGCGTAAAGTTCACGTCGCCCGTGGTGAGGAGGTCGAAGACGCAGGCCTGGTAGTACAGATCCTCCACGGGCAGCTTCTCCTTGCACTTGGCCACCGCTGTCTCATAGGGGAATGTCTCAGGGGTCTCGGGAGCCTGGCTGGTCGCTGCCGGCCCGTGGGCACCGGGGCCCTCCACCTGGGCTCGGACGGCCTGGAAGTCGATCTGCTGGCTGAGCGGGCAGCCCCGCAGGCACAGGTAGAGGCCCTGGCTGTCCCTGTCCTCCACAGCATTGACCACCTCCTCGGGCATGCGGACGGCAAAGGTCAGGTAGCGGCCCACCTGGCGCACCACGATGGTGGTGCCGATGTACTTGGCTTGGATCTCCACGTGCTGCCCCGACACCTTCTCCGTGATCCTCAGGCTGTTGGCCCCATGCTTGTCCCCACCATTTTTGGAGCCGTCGGCGAAGGCAGCTGGGAGCTCATCCGTCTCGGCCTGGTACACCTTCTGGTCCACACACTCCTGGAAGTTCTTGAAGATAATGGTGAGCTGTGGGGTGGGGGCAGAGGACACCAGGTCAGGTGTGGGGAGAGGCTGCCCTGCACCTACGATGCCCAGATGGAGGGGGTGGCTCAGAGGGGCCCCGGGGCACCAGCGCGCCCCCTTCGCAGGACTAAGAGCTCAGGTGCAGCTGTGCCACCAGGCACTAACATTTTTCTTAAAACAAACTTGTCTTTTTTAACTCAAAATAAAACAACTCCTTAGAAAACTTTAGGTCATATTAGAAAATGGGGTCATTTATTCTACAGAGAGATAATTACAGTGATAGAAACACAGCGTGGTTTCTCTTAAGTGAGACACCCTTACAGTATAAATACATTAAAGGATGAAGTAAAAGATGATAGGAAGGGGCTGGGGAGATGGCTCAGTGGAATAAGCGCTTCCCTGGCAAGCGCAAGGGCATGAGTTCAAGCCCCGGTTCTGCCAAAAAAAAAAAAAAAAAGAAAAAGAAAAAGATGATAGGAAACAGGAAGACTGACCTGTTGCAAATGGAAAGGGGCCCAAGAGACAGAGCGAGGTGAGAGGAAAGGGACAGGCAGGGTCCCAAAAAGAATGAGGATGTGCCACACACATCTCCTGACGGGGATGCCCTCATTGTGTACTGCAAACAGGGACTGACACGAATAAAGGTTAAAAAAAGAAGTCTGACGTAAAATGATAATGGAAAAACAAAAGATAGAACCAAAGCTAGTTAAGAATAAATGGTTATTTGTGGTAGGCTGAGAAATGGTGCCCAAAGATATCAGGCCACAGGATTTTGGGTCCCACTAGCCTTAAGGAGGCAGGAGAGAGCTCCTGCCTTGGAGCTTCTGGAAGGTCCAGCCCTGTCAAGCTTCCAGCCCTGTGAGACTTTCTGTGGACTTCTGAGCCCAGAATTCTATGAGGACAGGTTTCAACTACTCCCTCTATGGCAACTGGGGCAGCAGCAGTAGCAGCTGGACGCAAGAAACCGCTCTGCTCCTGAGCTGGTCACACCTGAGCTGGTCCCTGGAGGAGGAGGAGGAAGGGGTGGCTCACCCACAGGTTTCACTCACTGCCCCTGCTGGGAGGAATGGGGAAAGGAGCTTAGGGAGAAGGGCCCCAGCCAGCAGCCTGGTGGAAGGAGGGCTGTGTGTTTCCACCAGCATCCCAGGTGTGTGTGGGGTCTGCTGCTCTTTCCTCCATGATGTGAGGCAGCTGGAGCACAAGGGTTGGGGACCTGCATGACGTTTTCCCCAATCCAGCTCCCGGCAGCTCTGGTGCCCTCCTGGGTTCAGGGAAGTAGGAACCTGGACTCCCAGGCTGACCACTCACCTGAAACGCCAAGCCCCAGTCCCTACCTGATGTGCGACAGAGCACACATCTGTATGCCAAAGACCCTAAAGGACGTGTCACTCCTGCCAGGGCACTGGCGTGGCAATGTCACAAAGTCCTAAGGGAGCCCTGGTTTCCTAACATGTATAGAACAAAGATGGAGTCCCAGAGTGCAGACACCAGAGTAAATGAAAGGTTGCAGGATGACCTTGGTGCAGGCAGGACAGTCACAGGATATGAGGACCCAGCGCAGGGACTGGGGCTGGGACACAGTGAGCAGCTGCCACTCCAGGTGGCTGGACACAGCAAGGTGTGGGAGACTGAGAAACCAGAGAGGCTTGGCTGGGTGGATACATGGGCCTGACCTCAGGGGCTTGGGCCTATGAGGGAGATCGAGGCTGCAGAGTCTTCTAGAACCTTCTAGATCGAGCAGGACAGCAGAGTGGCAAGAGCACTGGGGGTGTGCTGGTGCAGTGCCATCTGTGAGCGGCTCCCTCACACTGTGACATTAGGGGTGACCAGGCAGGGGTGGGGAGGCATGGGACAGGGGACCCTCAGGAGGACATGGAGAAAACACCCGGTCAGTGTGACAGAGGAAGCAGAGTACTCCCTCAGATCAGAAAGGTGGGCAGGTCTCAGTGTGCTTCTGCCCTCGGGGCCCCTGCCTCATAAGGGAGGAATTAAAAGTTGCATTTTCTGGTTATACTGGTGTAAGGACATGTGTAGCCAGGGCTGGGTCATACTAATTGTCTTTCTGTGGGCCTGTGGCCTGCAGGGTGAGGGCACCCTCTGCCCACTACACAGGACCGGACCAAGGTTGAGGAATGCAGAGCATGTGGCCACAGAAGCACAGCACTCGATTTCCCTCCCTCCCTCCCTGGTGCTTGCTCTGAGCGTTCAGGTCTGGGGCAGCATCAGCCTTCACAGGGGCAACTGGAAGGGGTTCAGCGTCCCGCTTCCCCTCTGGCCAGTGGCTCACCCAGTGCCCACTGTGGGGGAGGCTGTGGGCAGGGCACAGTGGGCCAGCCAGGGTGGTCTGCATGGTGGGTGGTCCTGCTCCCAGCAGGGGCGGGCATGCCTCATGGGCCCCAGTGTCCCTGCCCAGAGCACAGGGCCACACAGACACTGCTCTTGGAGGGGGCCGCTTTCCAAGTGCCATCGCCTGGCTCCCTGAAACAGGAAGGGCTGGTTTCACCCTCCCATCTCTCTCTCTCCTCCTCTTGCTCAGAGAAGGCCTCCGGAAAGGCTGACAAGTGCCTATTCTCCTTGGCACCCGTGCCAGCCTCAATCACAAGCAACAGCATGAAGGGGCCTGTCGAGCACAGCGCTCTGCCAATACAGCCCTGGGCTTCTCTCCTGTGACAAGAGGGCAAGCCCAGGCTTTCGGTGGGGTCCAAAGCCAGAGCAAGGATGCAGTGGGTACAGGGTTGGGAGGGGGGAGGGGCAGTGACCCTGAGTTGCAGGAGAAACTAAGGGCAGTGCACACCCCGGGTCCTTTTATCTGAGCCGCAGTTCCTTGGCCTATCAAATGGGTGCTGCCTACACAGCTGGGAAGAGAAGTTGCTGGGGACCATTATCTTGGGGACAAAAGCTCCCTACTTCCCCCAAAGCCCGGGACTGGTGCCAGGGCTGGGGCTTGCCACTGTCCTCTGGGGCCATTGCATGAGCATGCAGAGGCCCCCTGCATTGTTCTCTAGGCTCCACTTTCCTTTGCCTGGGTGCTGAGACAGGCAGAGAAGTCTTGTGCTCAGGGAGACAGCAGGGGTGAGTCGGGCAGAGACTTCCAGGAAGAGGCAGGGGCAGGCCAGGGCACCAGGGACTGGTGTTCTTCACCGAGGGACCACAGGGCCCCCATTTGGCCTGAGATCTGAAAATGGCCTGGCCCCAGGCACCAAAGCCCTAATCAGCTCCCAAGAGGCAGCCCAAGAGGCCCTGAACCCTGAGCCTGTGGAGATCAAAGGTAGCTCAGTCCTGCAGCAGCTGGGTCAGCTGAGCTCTGCCACATAGCACCATACCCTCTGGAAACCTCCGGACTGGCACAGAGAGGAGGGTTCCCCCACCCAGGCCTGCTAGGCAGTTCTGCGGTCCACCGTGCCCAAGGGTGGGTTAGAGCAGGCATTTGAAATACTCGGATAGAGTGAATGAATTAAACCCATAAATGAATGAATGAACGATTCATCTGTTTGGTTTATGGATGGCACTGTTGCACCCTTGGGTCCCAGCATCCCAGCTGAGAGCTGAAGGTGGTGTCCAGCAGCTGCCCAAAGCCTGTCTCCCTATTACCCCCAAAGCCCCAGAACAGCAGCTTGGCCTCCATTGTGCACCACAGCTGCTTCAGCTCAGCCATCACGCTTGGAGTTCACATCACTGTGGTCTTTGTTCCTCTCACACACTGAGACCTGCCTGCTGTACCCCCGCCAGCCCTCAGGAGCCTGTGGTGGGGAGGCTGGTTCCCTCCTGCAGGATGTTTGCCTCTAGATTTAGAAGCTGCAGCCTCAGGCTCCAGCGCAGTTTATCTTGGCTCTAGACAGCCAGGGTGGTTGTGGGTGAAGGAGCTGTGGGCAGGCAGCTGGGCCCTGGTGTCTGCAGGGGGTGGGTGGGGACGCACATGTGCTGTGTGCCTGGGACAGCGTCCACAGTGGAGATCTGCTTGCTTTCTACCTGGTGGGGGACCTAAAGCCACCAGAGCAGAGGGAAGTAGAGGGTATGGACATTTTACTGGCCATCTGGTCACCTTGCTGTCCTTTTCTGAGTGAAGCAGGGTGGGAAGGAACAGGAACGCCCTTGTGGGCCAGCCTGACGCTGCCCAACACATGGTCTTCCAAGATGCCCTTCCTGGGAAAACAGCCTGTTGTGGCTAGGCCAGCCTACAAGCCCCAGGGGGCTCCATGGGCTGGGCAGTGACTGCACAGAGGCCAGGGTGGAGGACAGAAGAGCCCCGTCCCTGGCTCTGAGGGCTGCAGTCTCCCTCCCAGTCCCAAGGCTTCATGGCTAGTGAGGTCTGAACCTGAAGTCTCCAAAGATGGCTATTGGAGGAAGAGGCGAAGCCTCTGGGGGGCACAAGAAGGACTTGGTCCTGGGGCCATCAGATCAGGACCTGTCCTGTGGCGGCCTCCTGGGGTCCAAAAATGAATGCCTTTCAGTGGCCTCCGGGGCCACCGTGGCCTAAGTCAAATCCTTGCTGTGTTTCTGACCTTACGACATTTGGGGGGAGGGTTGGGAGCCTCCCAGAGCCGCAGGCTCCTGATCCACCCTGCGGGCCACGCCCTGGGAGTCGGGCAGGGGCTCCCTGGCACACCCCATGAGGCTGCTTCTGTTCCCTCACCCTCAGGTCTTCTTCCTCTCCAGGAGCCCGGACTGCCTCAGCGTGCAGGTGGGACAACGTACAAATGGCAGGGCCATGCCCAGCAGCCCCAGGGCCCTCAGAGTCCCACCACCCGTGCTCGACTGCTACAACCTGACCACGCCCTTAAGTACTGGGGTCTCAGATGTTCTCTGGACCACAAATAGCATAGACTTCCACAGCTGAAGCCCAGCCCAACCCAGCCCAGCTCCAGCAGTTGCTGCACCTGTTTTTGGAGGGCCTACACTCTGCTTTTATTTTTTTTAAAAGTATTTTAGGGAAAGGTTAACAGGGTGTTCAGGACGTCACTGCTAGATTGGACTCATAGTGATTCTCCTGTTTACAGTCTCCCAAGAGCTGGGACTACAGGCCCACGCCACCACTCCAAGATTGAATCCCTGGCCCCTGCGCCTGCTTGTAGGTGCTTTAATTCACTGAGCTATTTGGCTGGTCCTTCTACTTTTCTACGAGTGTACGCTTTAAACTCTGTCAAGTAAACTTCTTTATGCCGCTTAAACAAAATAAAGATCACTAGGGTCTTTAAAAAAAAATAAAGCTATCTCCGACCCACACATATTGTATACTAAGGTGGCTGAGCTGCCAGGAGGGGCTGTGTGTATCCAGGACAGGGGGCAGTGTCACTGTCTACTACACACCGTGCATACAAACAAGCAGCTACAGGAAGGCACCTGTCCAGGGTGGCATCTGCTTCATGAAGGCCAAGATGGGACATGCATGTCCCTGCCACTTAACCTCCTCATTGGCTCCAGAGTTGCTCCAAATTCATAGGTAAGAAAAAACCACCCCAAAAAGTCTAAAAACACAAGCGTTTTGAGGAACAATTCTACTCTTACATTTGGCCTCACTGGGGATCATATCCAAGGCCTTACACATGCTAGGCAGGAACTCTATTACCCATTTATGTCTCCAGTCCCTTTTAGAATTTTGAGACGGGGTGCTGCTAAGCTGTTCAGGGAGGCCTCGAACTTTTGATCCTTCTGCCTCAGCCTCCCTACTAGCTAGTATGATAGGTGAGTGTTACTACACTGGGCTCTACTTTTTTCTTTTTGAGTCAGGGTCTCACTATGTAGTTCAGCTTGGGTTGAACGCACTATGTAGCACAGGCTGGCCTCAAACTCATGGAGATCCTCCAGCCTCAGCTTCTTGAGTGCTGGGATTATAGGTGTGTGCCACCATGTCAGGCTTCTAAACTTTCCTGACTACACCACTGGTGAGCAGTCCATCTGTATCTCTGCCCAGTGCTGTATGTCCATGCTCACACAGCCACACACAAATGCACCAGAAACTCACCTGTCCTCAACACTTACTCTTTTTTTTTTTTTTTTGGCGGAACTAGGGATTGAACTCAGGCCCTTGCACTTGCCAGGCAAGCACTTATTCTACTGAGCCATCTCTCCGGCCTCAACACTTATTCTTACCCTGAACAAGGTATTTGCAGGCTGCCCTTCCTAGCTCGGCTACACTCAGCTATCTTGTGCTACTTGCCTACTAAGAATTATCTACAGATAGGTACAATGGCTTCTGAAAGCAGGATACAGGTTTCACAAACCCTTCTCCAAGCAAAATTCTAGGGCAGCGATCCCCACTTTCTTTGTACCAGGGAATAGTTTTGTGGCAGCCAATTTTTTCACCAACTTTGGTGTATGTGCTGGGAGGCAGGTGGGTGAGTTTTGGGGATATTCTGTGGAGCATCCTTAGGGGTTCACAGTAGAGCTCAAGGTCCTGAGAGAATCTAGAGGGGCGGCTGATCCGACAGGAGGTAGAACTCAGTAGGTTTGCCAGCCCTCAAGGTGCCTAGAACTCCAGATGCACCTTCCTGGGGTGTCCTGAGGTTCCTAACAGCGGCCGCGGAGGGGGTACCAATGAGGGGATGTTGGGGACCCCCGCTTAGGGGACAAGGAGAGATGGAGCTATGTTGGTGTCCTTCATGGCAAAGATCTTCAGAGCCCGCCTTCCTAAACCAGGCTTCCACGTGCTAAGAACACTTACCTTGCTGGTGGCAGTCGCGGCGGACCCGGGCAGTACAGGCGTGTTGGTGACCTGCACGTTCAGGTAGTTATTGTCAATGAGCGGCCAAGCGCCCTGTACCTTGCAAGTCTGGAAGCGGTCGGTGAAAGTCCTGAGGTGAGGGTCCCCGAAGAGCCCACAGTGCGTGTAGTTGGGGGCAGCTGTGTGCTTATGGAAGCTCTTCTCGTAGTGGCAGATCTCGGGGCTGTCTGAGCGCTCCTGGCTGTCCCCGGCCGGAGGGAGGGTGCGCAGGCGCGGCTGCGAGGTGGGGCCATCCTTGGAGCAGTTGTGCTGGCTCATGAGGTCTTCGATGCCATGGACGGCCGAGTGGTAGGCTAGGTCGCCCCGGCAGGTGCGCGCCGTGCGCCGTGTGCACAACGCGTAGGTGCGCAGCGCAGCGCAAAACTCAGGTGCGTCGTCCGCGGCCGGGGCGTGGCTGCCCGACGTGGCACTCCAGAACTCAGAGTTGCACTTCAGGATCTTGCACGGGGAGATGGCTGTGGGAGCAAGAGATGGCTGTCAGGGTTGGGGTTCAGCGATCGAAGCCCCTCCACGCCCCCTTCCTTACGTGGGCCTGTCACAGCTCACCTTAGGCTGCACCACTTTATGCTGCATGTTCGCAGATGGTAAAAACTTCCCTTGCCAGGCATAGTGGTGGGGCACACCTGTAAGTCCGGCCGCTAAGGAGTAGTCAGCCAGGACTGATGCTAAAAATTAAAGGGACCAGGGGTGTATCTGAGTGGCAGAGCACTTGCCTATCACGCAGAGGATCTGTCCCTAGCTCTGCAAACACACAAAAAATCCCTCGCTCCCTTAGGGTGCTTGAAAGGGTGGATTCCACCCCATCTAGCTTTCCAGATCTTCTGCAAGGTCTTGGACACCCAGTAGCCAGGCCCACGGACCAGTTGATTCTGCTCTGTGCAAGTCAACAGCACCCTCACCTCAGCCATTTACATTTCACGGCCCTCTCCAAGAATTTCTCAGGGATCAAAGCCCCATGTGCAAGAGTGTGTTCTCAGCTCTGCCACAGGGTGACCTTGCTTCTCTGTGACTCTTTATCCTCATCTAGAAAGTCGGGGTATAGGCGTGGGGCAGTGGGGAGGCGGAGTGGGGGTGCAGGGGCCACGCTGTGAACCTTCAGCGTTTATTTGCTGGGTAGCACAGCCGGTGCTGGCCAATACCAAGGCATTAGCCATGGTCACAGAGGGTTGGCTTCCTTCTTGGTCACTGTGGCTGCATCCTTCTCTATCCTGCAAAGTGGGAAGCTACAGAGAAGGAATAAATCTTGGATTTGCCCTCATTCATCCTTATTTTTTAAAATAAATGTTCATAAGCCTGGCAACCTTAGTGTTGATTAGCCCGGATGACCACACCTGAGAACCAAGGCTTGAGACATGCGAGTCGCTGACCTGGCTCAGGCACCTGCCCTTTCCTGGCCTTCTGGGTCCTTCTGCACAGCCTAGACACCACAGGTCTCCAGGTACATGGACCTGGAGCACCTTAAGCTCCTAAGCAGATTTCAGGGAAAAGGGACTGGAGGATCAGCTAACGGGTCCCCACCCAGAGCTACTGGGGTGATTCTGAGAAAGCAACAGGACCATCAAGTTGGCTCAGGATCTGGGAAATGTCACTTTACACCTCTAGATTTATCTATATGGTCAAGATGTACTTAAAATCAAGAACAGGACCGCTTGAGAACAGGTCAAGGATGAACACAAGGCACGTCCACCTTCATGCTGTGCCCCTGTTCCCACATCAGTCTGCCTAGGGGGTAGGCACCCTCCTCCCAAGTAGACGTCATCTGTCCACATCACACACACACCTGAGCCCCAGCTCTGCCCTGTATAGGACCTACTTTACACAATTGGTAAACAAGGTTGTTTCAGGTGGTCCCTGGGTAAGCATGGCTCCTTGTAATTTGAGAAGTTGTACGTTTATGTAAATGAGTACTCAGGAAAGTCATAATAGAAGAGCTGCAGATAGCCTGTTTTCATAGCTTCAGATAAATAGAAGTAGGGATGTACACAAGTAATTCTAGCACTCTAGAGGGCTCCAGCCAAAGATCTCAAGTTCAAGCCCAGCCTGGTCAACTTCGTTGAGAACTTTTAAAAAAAAGGGGGGGGCCGGGCGTGGTGGCGCATGCCTGTAATCCCAGCACTCGGGAGGCTGAGGCAGGAGGATTGTTATGAGTTCAAGACCAGCCTGAGCTACAAAGTGAGCTTAAGGCCAGCCTGAACTGCATAGTGAGACCCTGTCTCAAAGAGACAAAAAAAAAAAAAAAAAAAAAAAAAAGGGCCGGGGATGTAGGGAATGAGTTACGTGTAAAGGCACTGGGTTCACTTCCAGCACTGCCTTAAAAAATAAGGTCAGGGTACAGCGTGCCATTCCCCAACCTGCCATGTTCTTGGGCTTCGAGACTTGGGCAGGTTCTGGGTGGGAGTATTATGGCACACTTTGGAGTCTGAGCGGCATCAAACCTAGGCCCCCCTTTATGGCTCCGCCCATGGAACTGGGCTTGGAGTAGCACTCCAGGGCTGCTGGGAGTGCATCTCCTTTATGCCCTCAGTGTCATTTCTCAGCTATGCAATAGAGCACTCAGGGGCTGGCAAAGAATAGAGAGGTCTTCGGGGGACAGTGGCACGTGGGGTGTGGGCACAGTGGGCACTGGAGGACACAGGCTGAAAAATACCACTCCTTACCTTGCTGGTAGTGTGAGACCTGCCTCGGCCTCAGCTTGCTTAACTGCACGTCAGACAGCGCTTGCCTTAGGGGTGTCTTGGCACACCCCAGATCTGGTGGGGGCTCCACTGACAGGGTCGCAAACCCAAAAGGTCTCAGAGGCTAGAAGTCAGGACAAGGCTGTGTGGGCGGGGCTTGCTGTTCCCGCAGGAGGCCTGGCTGGCACCCAGTGCCCGGGAGACCTTCCCACCTCCACTCAGACCCTCTGTCCTTCAATCCACTGACCTCTACACCCAACAGACAGACCCCCAAGATCAGTGCCTGTCCAGAAGGCTCACTGGCCTGGGTGGGTGGGGGGCGCATGTTCCATTGGTCAGTGCTAGCTGCGGCCCACAGCCTTGCTCACTAACAGCGTTTGATGAAGGAGGTGCTGTGGGCTGCACGGGGTCTCCCCAGACCTGCAGACTCCGCCCCAATTTCAATCATGTGTGTGGCAGTACACAGCAGGGCAGGCTCTTGGAAGTCATTGGGTTTGGCTGAGGTTATGCAGTGCGGCTCCTGGGAGAAGCCGAGCTGGGCTGGGGACTCCCATGGGACTGGAACACAGCCCTGAGCTAGGACTTCAGCCTCTGGCACCAAGAAGGCAATGCGTTGGTCCACATCTCCCATCAGCGATGTGGTGATGCCCTTAAAACAGCCCGGCTGATGAACAGAGTGAAGCCTCGCCCCTCCACATCTTCTGGGTCCCCCCTAAGTGTGCATGCTGACCCTCCTCTCCCACCTCCCCACACCCAGGGGTGCCCAGCCCAGAGATGCTCTCCCTGAAGGTGGCAAAGTGAGCTCTCGCTGAGCAGGGAACCCAGCCTCCACGTCCACACAGCGGACGCAGGGCGTGCACTTCCTGTCACTTGCCCTTCCTTTCCAGGGTTCTCACAGCAGGGCCCTAAAGCGCCTCCCCCTGCTACACTCTGGGTGATAGGGCAGCCAGAAGCCGCAGAAGCCCAGGTGCAAGTCCGCCAACCCTGCTCTTGCTAATGAGCAAGTGTCGGACCCGGGCTCTGTGTGGGAGAGAACGGGGCACCGCTTCTCCACCCCGGGAGCCTCGGAGTCATCTGGCGGTGGTCTTGTGTCAGGGGGCAGAGCCCAAGAGGAGTCTCCCGCGTGAGACTGCACTTCGGGAGGCAGTGGTGGAGCCAGGCAGGCAGGGTCCAGTTGAGCTCTGCCGCCCAAAGCTGAGTGACAATGGACAACTCCACTGACCTCTGAGCCACGAATATGCAAATTGGGATCCACCAAGGGACAAGAGGTACTGAGGTCAACGAAGCCCAGAGAGCTCTGGTGCATGCCAGAGTTCTGTGCAGCTAACTTTGTTCTTTCAAGTCGTAAGTTATGGACAGATGGACACAAAGGACAGCTAATGGCATTGAGCATGACTAGGTTTGTGCTGGATGCTGTCCATGTGCCCTTTAATCTCGGTGATGGCCCAGGACTTACTGGCCCCACTGGACAGACAGACAGAGACACTGGATGACTCCTGCGCAGCTTCCCAGATAGCAGCAGGGCGTAAACTGCAGCTCTCAGCGCTCGGCTCCAGTTCCTCTCTTCACCACCCTTGGACCTTCTGAGTTCCCACACAGGTCGCACCAAGCAGCACAGTCCACCTGGGCCCCAAAGATGAACCGAGGCTGGAGTTCTGGCTACAGGCCCACCCATTTTAATTCTGAAATAGTCTCGGCCAAGTTGTCCAAGGGTGGTGAAGAGAGGAACTGGAGCCGAGAGCCGAGAGCTGCAGTTTACACCCTGCTGCTATCTGGGAAGCTGCAGAGGAGTCATCCGATGTTTAAATCTGGATTTAAACTTGAGATCCTCTTGCATCAGCATCCAGGACTGCAGGGGTCACAGGTGTGTGCCACCATGCCCAGCTATGCCACTGTCTTGAATAAAGGGCAGAGATTTTTTTTTTGCAGAACCGGGGATTGAACTCAGGCTCTTGTGCTTGCCACGCAAGCGCTTATTCTCATCTATCTTCCCAGCCCCAAGGGCAGAGATTTTTATTTTCATGCCCAGAGCTGATCACAGAGGCCTCAGGGGTCAGAACCTGCCTGGGCCACACCACTCTGGTAGAGGTCTCAGGCACACAGCCCGTCAGACTGAATTTTTTACCTCTCAATAGCAACCTAGCACTTCTGGGAAAGAGCGAGGGTTTTGGGCCACAGAGGTACCAATCTAGGCAGGAGGAAAATATTTAGGCACTAAGGCAGCATTAGCTGCTTTCAGAATCCGCTTTGAACTGTTAATCAAGCCCAATCTTTCAGAATAATAGCCTGATTACCGCCCTGTTTGCATAACAAAGCAGCCCAATAAACTTATTTTGCAGTGCACCAAGGGGGTGTGAAGGATCAAGCCTGAGAAGGAGTCTTAGGAATGTGGTGAGCTCTCCAGAGCCGAAGCCCAGGAATAAAGACAATGCAATTTGCCACCAAGAAAAGCCCAATAGACCAATAAATTACCCGAGTGCAAAGGGATTAGATCAGGTTTCAGTTGCCCTGGAGGAGAGGCGGGGCCCGCAGAGCTGGAGCCTAACCTGCCTCCTCTTAAAGCGGTAAGGCTCCTTTAGGTCCAGGCCCAGGGTCTGGTTGCCTTTGTCTAGCTCTGGTTTGCAGAGTAACTGCCTGAATGCAAGCACCAGGCACTCACTGGGCACTCCTGGACTCGGCCATGTGCTAGGAACGGTGATTAGTGCTACTCCCAGAAGCCCCAGTGAGCCTCTGCGCTTAGGTGGGGTCAACTGCAACAACTTCAGACAAAACATGCTTCACCAGAACATAAGGACCTAAGAATGGAGGTGTTTATCTCCAAGGCTTGAACTTGACAGGTAGTGTGAGAGGTACAGGTCTCGGCAAACCCCACTTCTCTCGCCACCTGGATCCTGAATCAACTCCACCACCAGGGGGCACTCAATGGCAAGGAGCCCTGGAGCAGACATAGGTTGACATTTTGTCCCAAGCTGCCCAGCAGGACCAAGACTGGCTGGACTGCCTGCCCTTCCTTTCAGCTCCTTTTGCCTCTGTCCCTCTGGCTCCAGAGGTGGAAACTGTCTCCTGCAACTCCCCATGCCTCAGTGGTTCCTTTTGCTGTTTGGGAGTTTTCTTGCAGTTAGTCCCCTAGGTGGTGTCCAGGGTGGCTCTTAGGTTCAGGACATATTCAGGAGGCAGACTGTGTTGTTCTCCAGAGCCTGCCGTACTCAACCTACAGCATCCAGATGGATTCTTCCCTAACAGGTCTTTGTCCCTGAGTCTGGCCTAAGGACATCCTAGGGGACCATCTAGCTGACTACTCCTGTGGGCTTTTCAAAGGTGCTTCCTCAGCATCAGGCCTACAGAAGGACGAGGCAGAAGGAAGCTCTCAGAGAGCCTCTGCTGACCTGCGGGAGAGGGGGGGGGGGAAGAAACACAGGCTGGGCAGCTGGGGTCATGGAGAGTTAACTCACAGCTGAAGGAGCGTGGGCAGAGGTGGCTGAGTGCCATATGCAGGGCTGAGGCAGGAGGCACTGCCCATCACACCCAGCCAGAGCTGCCCTGCCTTGGCCTCCATGCTGGCCAAGGCTCTGCAAGAAGCAGCACCAAGTGCCAATGGAAAGGGCACACCTCAGCTTTCCAATGGGGCCACCCTTCCCTGGCTTAGAACCACGAGGAGCCAGGTCCTCGCAGGCAGGATGGCCTGAAGGTCCCGGTGTTCACCCAAAATTCACAGGCAGAGGGCTTCTCTAGGACAGAGGATGGCCAAGGGCACAGGATCACATGTCAGGAACATACTGCCTGTTTCAGGACAGAGGCCCAAGCCACCCCGCGTGCCACAAGGAGGATGCTAAGGGCCTCGACATCACTTTTTAGATGTCAGTGAAGCGTGCAGGTAAGAGGCTGCCTGTCTGAAGGCACAGTGTGGCCCTTTGTCCTGTCCATAGGGATGGCACCAGACACACAGCTTTCTTGGCCCTGCCCCCTTGATTGTGGGCCATCTGCCTAGCCACAGGTCAAAATGCATCTGAAGTGGCTTTTCTTCCCCACTGCCACAGCCCAGCTGGCTTCCTCTTCCACCTCCCCCTCACACCAGAAGGGCAAGTGGTGCAGGCTGGGCTGGGGCCGGGGTGTCGGGGCAGATGTGCACAAGGCATTGTGTAGCATGGGAGTGCTGTGGGCTCCTCTCTGCAGACATGGACGTGTGTGTGTGTGTGTGTGTGTGTGTGTGTGTGTGACAGCAACAGGTGTCTGCATTCTGATGGCTTAGCTAAAGCAGGGCATGGGAAGAATACTACACAAAACCAAGAAGACACAAGTCTGATGGAGAACATCGGCATAAGAACAGCCCTGTGAACTCATCTTTCTGACCTGGGCCTGGGTGACTTCTTCCTCTTTGAAGTGCTAAGCCAGAGGTGGACAGGAGAGCCACAGGGGCCTTGGGAGGAGGCAAAAGCCCAAGTGGGATGTGGGCGCTTCTTTGTTGTCCTGTCACAGCCCTTTCTGGTCTTCCTTTCCTTGACCTTGGTGTGTGACTCACCACACAGTGCAGTCTAACATCCCACACAGCAACTTTAATCTGAGGGTGCAGCCCCCAAATTTGACATATGGGAAGAGGGGGGACCCTGGGCTCCCTCTAACTCTACCAGGTAAGCAGTCAGCCACTCTGACACTCCAGGCTCATAGGGCCATGGTAATGATGACTCTCCTGGAGAGTGCCTGGTCTACGATGGCTATCAATCAACAGAAGAGCTTCAAAGATTATTATCCTTTCAAATGATCATACTTTGGAGAGCAATAGAGGTATTATATCTTGAATGATGTTAATGAAATGGTAATTAATAATGGCCATCTGTGAGAGGCTGGACTCAGAGTTAATATTTGAAGAATCCTATGGTCTTAGTCTTTTAAGCGAAACCCCAATCACCACAAACATAGAACCCCAGGGTCTATAGTTCCTGGGACTATGCTGGATGTATCTGTGGTAGGAGAGGGATTTATTAGAGACACAGCAAGTAGGGTTTCTGCCCTTACGAACAGAATCAGTGGCTCAGAAGAGAATAGAACCCCGAGACTCATAAGGTTACCAAGCTACAAGGAGAAAGTCAGCTCTTGGTAGCCTAGGTGACAGGTACCCATGGAACCTGTGTGGACCCCAGCCCTGAGCTTGGGCCTTGATCAAGTGGGTGGGTGGTGGGCACTGCAGCCCAAACTGGGTGGTGCCATGGCCAAGGTTTGGGGGCAGAGGGTGTAGGGGCAGCCAGGGTAACTCTGGGATGGACAGGCCCCATGGAAATGAGGCTCAGCAGGACTGCAGGATCGGCTGTCCTTCCTGCTGGATGCCTAGGTCCTAGGAGGGTTATTCCTCCTAGAGATGTGGCAAGGTGACAATGGGGATTGGGGAAGGACTTCCCATCCCAGGACACTGGGAAGTGTCACCTGCCACCAAGGACACCATGATCACTGGGCACAGGTGAGGGGATGAAATTAAGGTAACACCAGCCATGCTGCTGTGCCAGGCCTCTTGACTTTGTTCTAAAATAAAGACAGGCTTGGGCAAACTGGGATGAGCTGGTGAAGAAAGAACAAGTTTTCAGTGTTAAGCAGGTTGCACTTAAGACCAGAAGCAAAAAACTGGTGCTCAACCCAAACCTGAACACTGGGACACAGTGTCCAGGCCTAGGCTTGATGCACTCCACCCCAGACAGGATCTTTAAGGGAACTGGGCCCTCACACCTCATGTGAACCATGCCTACTGGCCTCTTTCAGCCTCGCAGATGCCTCCTGCGTCCTGGGTCACCTTTCATTAGATGCCCAATTCTCTCCAACACTCTTCCCTTGGGTGCTGGGGCAACCTGCAATTTCTCCAGCTTTCTCCAAACAGGAAGACAGGAGATCCTTTCCTTTACCCCCCAGTTCACCCGTGGGACCTAAGGAGCCAACCACCTACAGGATTCCATCTCTGTTCTCCTGGGAGCCAAGCTCTGCCCTGCAAGACCCTTCACACACTGGCTATAAGATGCCCTTATCCATAGAGGAAGCCTTTGCTCCCAGTCCTTTCAAATGCTGAAGTATTAGGAGTAGTGGTCATTGGGCGGTGATTTTAGGTCCTGGGGCTAGAACCTTCATGAAAGGATTAGTGCCCCTATCCTCATGGGGGAGGTGCAGGCAGAGAGCCCATTGTCCCTTCTGCCCCATAGAGACAGAGGGAAAAGATGCCACCCTCATCAGACAAGGAATCACCCGAGACCTGATCTTCCACTGGCCAGGGCTGTGAGCTAGGACTCCGTGCTGCCCACAGGCCTCTTCTGTGGTATTCTGTCACTGCAGCCCTGACAGATGGAAACACTATCCTAGGACACCAGGTGCAACTGGGAGAGAAAGCAATGTGCTAGGCAGGCTGGTTTGTACACTCATTTTAAAACAGCATCTTGGGTAGCAATAGGCTCATCTCTATAGTGACCCAGCTGTGCTTAAACACTACACAGGACTTTGTCTCTCCCAGGCCTTACTTTTCCCACTGGGACTAATATTTCTAAAATTGCTAGTTTAAAAGTGTAAAAGATGGCTGGGGATATAGCTCAGTGGTGTAAATGCTTGCCTGGCAAGTGTAAGGTCCTGAGTTCAATCCCTGGTACCACAAAAAAAAAAAAGTGTAAAGAAAGAAATAAGAAATAAAGGCTGCAGTGCAATTCTCTCTCTCTCTTTCTTCTGACACAGAGTCTTCCTATGTAGTACAGGCTGGCCTTGACTCCAGGTCTTCCTGCCTCAGCCTTCTGAGGGATCACAGACATTTGCCACCTTGCCCAGATGTGCAGTACTTCTTAGAACAGCAGGCTGCAGACTTCAATGGGAATCAGAATCCCTTCTCAGGCCTGTCAGATTAGATAGCAGGGATCTTGTCCCAGGGAATCTACCAGCTTTGGGACTTCTGGGCTGGGCCCAGGTTCACAGGGTAGCCTGATGCTGCTGGTCTGTACTTTTGAGAAACACCATGCTGGAATACCGCACCCATGTGCTGTTAACAGGAAACACGTCAACAGTCCAAAGCAGGCCCTCATGGATTTCTCTTAGACACCGGCTAGAATGAGTCACATGGCCGGTAAGCCAATAAGTATCTATCCACTATGTTTGGAACGGGATGCCACTTGTGGAAGCCTCTTTTGAAAAGCTTTGCCCTGCCTCCCAACTGGGGTGGACTTTGCCTTTGCCTACCTGTTCCTGGGTCCCATAGCACTGCCCAGGGCCCTTTCTCTTTACCAGCCTATGTCTGCCTGAGGGCCCCAAAGCAGTAGCTGTCAGGGAGTCAGAGACACAGTAGATTTGTCCAACATGTGACAAAGTAAGTGTAAAACACACAAACACTCTCAAGCTAGCAGAGCGAAGGCATCTTTACCTCCCTCCCACGTTCAACTGAACCTGCACCCTTTTGGCCTCTTCTGGCTGCCATGAAGGGCTGGAAACTATGCTGCCACTTTTCCTGAGCCTGTTCTCACCTGTGGAGGGGGGCATTGGTGGCATTTAGGTGTGACTCTAAACCTCACCTACTTGCCAGGCTTTTTATTTTCAGCAAATCCCACCCTGCTCTCTTCCAGAACTGGTCTTCTGACTATTCCAAAGCACTGCTGTGGCAGTCCCTCTCTTTTGTTCTGGAAATTGTGTGTTCATCTCTCACTTAGGAAGGAAAGCTGTCTTCTGACCCAGGCTTCTGGAGCACACAAGTTCCAAATTCTGAAGTTTGTTGTGTATTTCAGTGTGGGCTACTGGAGGCTCAGTTTTCATTAAGGTGGGCAACTGTGGCTCCATGCAACTGTCAGGGGCTCTGAGAAGGAGAAACGTTAGCCAGCTGGCTTGACAGCACAGCAGCTATCGGCTCCATCTGCCAGGTTTTAGTTACCAGCCTTGAAGCCAAAAAGAAATCGGTTTCTTGGAAACAAAAGTGATGGAATTTGGGTTGTGAATTATATAACCTACCAGCATTCCCTTGACTCTGCCGGGATTCTCTAACATAAAGACAAGCTTTTAAGACAAAGAAACGAATACAGAAGCACCACAAACACTTCTGACCTGAGAACTTCCGTTCCTTCCCTTTCCTTTGCTTCTAGCCTGAGAAATTCAGCGCTGTGGCTTTAAGGGCGGGAAGGTGTTGTTTTAAGGGCCTCTGAGCCCCCCTTCTCAATTTCAGTTCAGGGCTGACAGCACATCCCCCAAGGCAGCCAAAGGACAAAAGCCATTTATCAACCCATCTGATAAAACTTCCAATGGGCTGGATCTTTATCTACACCAAACCAAGGTGAACACAGACTGTAAACTACTGCATCTCCAAAAGGGGGATTTCTTTTTTAAAATGAAGGTGATTTTTATGTTTTGTTAATCTGGCCATCTTGCCAGATTCTTAAGTAGATGGGATAAACTGTCTTTTCAAACAACAGGGGTCCAGGACATGCTGCTGTGAGGTTGTGGTATTCCCGCGCACGTGGGGGCTGAGGCTCTTGGGGGACACTGACACCCTCTTCACTTCTTGCCCTTGTCAGGGTCTTGTCTTGCAATCAAGGGCTCTGGAGCAGGCCAGGTGCTCAGGGCCTGTAGTGGGGTTGGGTCTAGAGGCTTTGCCTCACACGGTGTCTGTCTGCGTGGGCCGCCCACGGGGAGCACCAACTTGTAGCCAGGCCTAGTGCGTACTGCCCCATCCTGCCAGTTCCTTGAAACCCAGTTGGCTGAAAAGCAAATCAAAACAACTCAATCCCAGCCTAACTCAAGTTCTTTCTTGCAGATCCTGCTGCACGCAGGGGCGGCACATTTGCCTGGCTGCCTTGTGAAACCAACTGGAATTTTTGCAGGAGACATCTCTGAGCTATGCCACACAATGAAAAGGCAGCCAATTGATCGTGCCATGCACGGAGGACCACTTGGCCGGGGACATTGTTTATTTGTATTTTTTTTGCGCGAGAAAAATGGATATAAAGGGTTTAACTGGCGTTTCCAGGCTGTGAGCAGCATATGGCAAAAATGAAATAAAGTTTTATGAGACATTATAAAGAAAACACTGGGGATTTAAGTTTCGTGCCTTTCCCCCTCCCTCCGAAAGGGGAGAGGAAAAAAAAAAAAAAAGTAAAGAAACCGGAGCGCTCGGGGAAGGAACAAATGCTTCTCTGTGGAGTTGGTCTCCCTTCCCCCAACAAAAACAAGAGGTCCGGGCTCCGAGGAATTTGAAAGCAGCGATCTGCCAAAAACATTGTGAAAAACTATGGGGGATTCATTGGAAACAGATGGGCTTTTTCAACTTTAATTCTGAAATTCTCTGTCTTTTTGACACAATAAAAACAAACAGGGGGCGACAGGGAATGTAATCAAACAGGAGTATGAGCTCATTTGAACCGGGTCGGTGGGCTTGCCTGCGTTGGGAAGCGCGTGGGGCGGGACGAGGTCCCAGGGGAGCGGACCATTGGGGATACGGCAGGGACCTCCGGGGCAGGACGCCCCGCCTGCACCCCGGGCATGTTTGTAAACTGAAGCAAAGTGCGTCTGGCTCCCCTTCTCCTCCGGAACCGCTGGAGGCGAGTCCCGGGCACCGCTTCGCTTCCTCGGGCGCAGGCGTGAGGTACCCCTGGGCCCGAGGTCTCCTCGCCCGCCCCTGTCCTTCGCAGTTCGGGCGCATCCCCCGGGTCTCCACGGACACCCATGGCGTCCTCACCGGGGAAGCTGGGAAACAAAGGCCCGCGGCCAGGGAAGGCGGGGGTCCCTGGGGGCTGGCGGGACTGAGCCTCGACTCGCTGGCGAGCCCGAGCCCAGGGTGGCCGGGAAGCCTCCGCCGGCCGTCCCCTGGCCGGGGCGCAGTGCCTTACCTGCCGGGAAGCTGCAGAGAAGGAAGGCAAGGGTCGGCCAGAATCCCAGGGCTGAACGTCCTGCCCCTCTCCCCATACCCATCCATCCAGCTCGGCCTGTTACCACTAGCCTCTCCCTGGAAGAAGAGTTTAAAAGAGAAGAAAATAAATCGCGCTGCCGCGCAGAAAGGGGCAGCCTCGCCGCGCCGGCGGGAGCAGCGAGCCCGAGGCTCGGTCCACCTCGGCCGCCCGCGGGCGCCCCGCGCTGCCCCTCCGCGGCCCCGCGCCCCTCCCTGCGCCCGTCACGCGCACCCCGGCTCCGCCCCCGCGCGCTCGGGTTTCAGCTGGGCTAGGAAGGAGGGGGCGGAGGCGGCTCGCCGCGGGGACCTGGGGATCTGGGGATCTGGGGTGCAGAGCGCGATCCGCGAGCGGCTGCCCACGCAAGAAGCTCCTGGCAGCCCCCCCCATGCGGGGGGAGAGGGCGGCAGAGCCCCGCGTCCTCCCCATCACACCCAGCCCAAGGAGGAACGGCCCGGCGAGCTGCTCCCGCCCCCCTTTCTTACCAGACTGCCTCTCCTTCCCATTAAAGTGTCCCCAGAGCGTGCAGCTCTCAGTCCCCGACGCACCCCCAGGCGCCCGCCCGCCCGCTCGCCCCGTCGAGGTTCTCTTGTCCTGCCGCCCTTCTTGGGCACTTCGTCGCTTCCCGGAGACTTGTCTGGGTGTCTTCCCCAGCTGGGGGTCCAATAGCGAGGGGCGCCCACCCCAGGCGCTGCTGCCAACCTGGGTAGATGCTGGTGCAGTGACCCGGGGCGCGCAGGAGCAAATTATGAGGCTGACCTGGCAGGCCTCGCGTGACCTCCCTTAACCCGGTCGCCTGTGTTCTCCTCCCCAAGGTTCTCCTGGACCTTACGCTGTTGCGGTTGAGGAGCTGGCGACTTCCCCGAGAAACATCTTTGCGATGACACACTTTTGAGTAAGTCAAAGCAAGGGTTTTGAGTCCAACTTATTGCTCCTGGGGCCCTCCTTCCCTCACTCCAGAGCCGGCTCACCTAGTTCTTTTGAGAGGAAAAAAAAAAAACCAAAAAAAAAAAAAAAACCTAGGTTTTTATCCAATTTAGATGTTTCTCTTAAGCACTATCGCAGTCCTCAGTTGCTGCGGGCCACACAAGGTGCGAGCCTGGTTTGCCTTTGGGACTCTGCAGTGTGCTGGGGAGGGGCCGGGTGAGGCCGGTCCTCCAGAAAGGGGAGAAATTGGTGGGTTCCCGAAGACTCAGCCCAGAAGCCCTGGTTCTGAATCTGGCTTCCCTAAAACAGGCGAGAAAAGAGGCCACACTGCAACGGGGCACCAAGAAGCTGATTTTCTTAGGTCAACAGAGGTCGGGGCGGGAGGAGCCTTGTCTTTACAGTTGGGGCGTCCCTGTATTTCCCTCAAGTATTCAAGGCTCAGACCATCAGGCTCTGATGATTGTTCTCCCAAACGGGCTTATACCCCATCTGCATAATGCGGTTTGCAAAATGTAGATTGGTCCACGGAGAGCTCACCATCGCCAAATCCAGCTCTTAAATGGTATTCCTTTCCAGTGGCCAGCCCAGGGGCTACACTCAGTAATTTACTGTGCAGAATATCTGCCCAGCGGCTCATTCCCATAGCCACCCTGACACAAGTCAGGTCCGGAGCCTGAGGCACCACGCGGGCCTCCCCACCCCCAGGTCGAGCAATTAACACCATTTGCTGGAATCTGCCTTTCCCGAGTTTGTTCTAAAGGCTTTCTAATGAGAGAAGAGATCCATTAGCACTCCCAGCAGCACAGACTGTAATTAACCATCCTCACACTGGCAGCTTCTCCAGGTCGGAGACCAGGGCTGCAGCAGACCCTGTGGCCTTCAAAGACCTTATAGTAGGCCCTTCCCGAGCTGCCCGTATCTGTTGGCCAAAACAACCAACTTCTGGAGTTTGGCAGAAGGACTTTGAATCTCAACACCTTATTTTTCTTTACCTGAAAAGGTCAGACTAATATGGTGGCCCAAACTGCAAATGAATGCAATTCCAACGGGGACTTCCCAGCAACTCTCCTAAGCAACTGGCTGCCATTTTGGGAAAAGACTCCGGGGCAAATGAGAAAAGGATGCAAGAGCCCTTCCTACCATCTCGGGGAAAAGTGTGAGGCTGAACCGGACATCCCCAAATTGGTGATTTGGTCACTACACAGGTTTGACTATCAAGAGAAATCCAGCCCCAATTTGGGCAGAATGGGGTTGTGCTGATTTGGAGGAATCTGTCTCTGTTGGCCAAACTAACCAACTTAGGGACAACTGTAACTCTGCGGAAATAAGAATGTTTAGAAGGTTGGATATGGTGACTCAGGCCTGCGTGTAGCATAGAGACTCAGCTTACTGTGTATTCACTTTGGACAAATAGCTCCAGAGTCTGAGTGCTTAGCTGCCTTCCCCAGGGTGTGATCTAAGCTCCGAGGCAGAGACCTTTTCTTGGGTCCTGCTCCCTCTCCCCAGCCCTGGGAAAGGATGGGCACTGCTGGAAGCTGGAGCCTTCCCAGGGTGCAGTGACTCCAATTTTGCTGGTTCTGGGTAAGAACAGGATGTTCCCAGATCCGGGGCCTGAGCCATCAGTCCACAAGTAGATATTCAAGAGCTACATTGTGCTAGTCCCTGGGGGATAAGAAATAAATGTAACAGTTTAGAGGCTAAATATCTTCTCCCAGCACGATGCTCCTGGGAGGCAGGTCTTTTTAAGAGGTGGGGCTTATAGGCTGTCCTTAGGGTTCAATGGGCACGACCCTGGGAGCCTAGTCTTTTCCGGTTCCTCTTTCTCTTCCTGGCTTAAGGGAGCACTTTCCTTTGCCCCAGCTTCCTGCCATTGTCATTCTGCATGTCCCCTGGAGCCCCAAGCCACCAGTCTACCTGATCTTGCCCTGGAACCTCAAAAACTGTGAGCTGAGGTAAACTTTTCCTGTTTGTAAGTTCACCACAACAGCTCTGTCATGATAGCAAGGGAATGCCGACAGCTCCTGTGTGTGAATTGCTGGTATAAACAGAACAGAGAAAGGGTGATTGGGAAAAGAGATGTGAGAATGAAGAACTTTTGTAAAAAAAAGGTGCTGTCTCTTCTAGGTGTCCTGGAGGATTTCTCTTGAGGAATAATGGCTGGTGTGCTAACAAGCTCTTAGGTGAGGTGGTGGCTTGTTGTTCTAGACAGCATAGTCAGTTCAGTGATCACTCTCAGTGTGCAGTGGGGAAACTGAGGCTGAGGAGGTTAGCGTGGATGATAAATGCAGAGCCCATGGTCCGTGTGCAATGATGGTTTCAAATCTTCCCTAGACTTAACAGTCAGGGTAGGACAGATTCCTTCTAGAAAAGCATAATAGGCAGGCAGGATGGACACAGACACTGGGCAGCAGGGCCTCCAGTCCAACCTGGAGGGGGTGGCAGGGGAGCCCTGCCAGTGTGGGGTGTGGCAGAAGATGTGGCAGGGTGGGCAGAAGTGTGGCTTGCTTGCCTGAGGGTCTGCAGAGGCTGGAGTAGGGAGAGGCAGAGTTGGAAAAGAGTGTGGTGGCAGCCCCATTTGGGCCAAGGTCTCCAGATCAGACATTTCTTCTTTTGAGAGCCCACTGTGTAAAATAATGAGCACGCTGTGCCTTACCCCAAACAGCTGAATCTCTGTCTCTAGGGAAACAGCCCAGGCAGGACCAGCCCCCTCCCCTGCAGTTCGGGGCTCAAAGCCAGGGGTGCTAACCACTGAGCTGCAGCATGAGCATGAGCGTGTGCAATGAGCTCGCCCAGCTGGCTCACGTGTAGAAGCGTCTCTACATTGCCTCCATCAACCTTGCGTGCACAAACATCCAGGCCCCAGCAGCTGATCTTTAAAACTTAAAGGATAAGGCGACAGACAGAACAGGCTCTTCGGTAAGATCGGAAGTCACTGAAAACTGACAAGTCTTCAGTAAAAGCTTGAATGTTGCCTGTGCTGGACCGACCTTGTGAGCCAAGATGGGTGAATCAGAACCTTTCCTCAGACTGTTGATGAAGGAGAACCCTGGTTCCAGTCTCAGAGTCCAACCCAGGATGAATTGGGCATAGTGATCTGGAATTAAGGCGGCTGTTTATGGGTGCTGAGGCCTGAGACTGCACTGGTAGACTGCCCTGTACTTCTTTATCCCATACTACCTATTTAATCTCATACTGGGGCTTTAACCCAAGGCTTCTCACTGAACTATTTATCCTTAGCCCTTAAATGTTTTTTTTTTTTTTTTTTAACTTTGAAACAGGTTTATGCTAAGTCACTAAGTTCTCCAGGCTGAAATTGAACTTGGGATCTTCCTGCCTCAGCCTCCCACAATGCTATGAATACAGGCATGTGAGCCATGCCCAACTAGCCATACTATTTTTACTCAAGTTCCCTTTTGCTCAGGAAACTTGGAGGCTGTTAAGACTTTTCAGGGATATCACCCCCAAGTCCTATGTTGCCCCTGGCAGGTCATCCTTGGCTTCTGTAGCTATAGCAAGACTTATTCTTGC
>PVKA01010400.1:37551-64682 GCA_004027165.1 Ctenomys sociabilis
GCTGCTTTGCTTTAGAACTCAGGTGGGATCAAGTCCTTCCTTTTCACGTATCCCTCAAATCCTTCCTTCAGACTTCAAGAGCTACCTTGGGGTATGGTCATCTCAGATTTGGATAAACTAGTCCTGCTTGCCCTCTCCATAACCTTCAAGGTTTGGCCTTGAATCAAATCCCCTTGCTGGCTTTATCTTTCCCTGCTAAGGCTACAGGAACAAAGCGCCCTTGCTGCCGAGGAACATGCTGTTTTCATCTCCTCCTATTGAGGGGTTTTCTGCAGGGCAAGGGAACAGAACTATAGGGTTCTGGGTAGAAGACTCGCTGGCTCAGTTTCTGAAGCCACTTCTGACAGCATTTCAGCATTTGCTGAACACTTGTCCTGTGCGGTCTTTGGCAAGCAAGCATTCTGCAAAGCCCCCCAAAGCCCTCATGGGTGACTATAAACAGACTACATGGAGTCCATTTTCCTGTAATTTGGATTATGGTCTAATAAATGTGTTAACTCGGCCTTGTGCCTACAAAAGCTGCACTGGTGTTTTCTTGCTCACACATAAGCTTGTCCTGCAGTTAATCACCATTTGTTTGCTATTTTTTGCAGAGCCTTCATTTATCCACAGCCCAGGAACCATCTGAGCTTTCCTGCCTTCAGACAATCTGTAAATTTAAGTGGGATCTGAGTACAGGAGCAGCCCTGGGGAGGAGGGGATGCCCACCTTTATAATTCATCATCCTGAAAACAACTTATTGATCCTATTGTTTTCCTGTCTCTATGGCAATTGCTCCCCAGGCTCAGGAGTGTCCTACTTTTGTAAGTAACCCTTGAGGTGGAACTTGGTCAGAAGGAATTCTGAAAATCTAAACATTATACATCTATTGTCCCAAAGCTGCTTCGACCTCATTTATTAAATGGTCTCATTTCAAGCTGTCTTTTTGGAAAGTGTGCTGTACCTCGTCCAGGAACAACTTCCAAGTGTGGGCTTTAGATAGCTCTTTTTGGGCTGGGGCGATAGCTTAGTGGTGTAAGCACCTGTCTGGTGAGTGCAAGGACCTGGGTTTGATCCCCAGGACTGCATGTGTGCTGGCTCTGGAACCCTGGGTGCACCATGCTGACCACTGAAACCGGGCATGGCAGCACATGCCTATAATCCCAGTGCTGGGGAGGCTGAGACAGGAGAATCACTACGGGTCTTAGCCGCATAGCAAGACCCTGTACCAAATAAGTAAATAAAAAGATTAAAAAAAAAAATAGAGGGGCCGGGGAGATGGCTCAGTGGAATAAGCACTTGCCTGGCAAACTCAAGGGCCTGAGTTCAATCCCAGGTTCTGCCAAAAAAGAAAGAAAGAAAGAAAGCTCTTTTTAGCACATATTCCACCAAAGTGGTTATTAGCAGCGACCCCTAGGTGGGCCTGTTGGTAGCCAGGAGGCATGGGGTGTGGGGGACATGGGTGTCATGTGGGAGGTCAGATGCTCACTGTGGCCATGAGGACATCACTGCCATCCTTCCCTGTCACCACCTTCTTCCCTGCAGATGGTTGAGGGAGGGCTCCGTGGCCACACAACTTCCTTGCCTTGTTTGTTTCAGTGCAGTTCAGGAGGTGGCGTCTCTCTACTTCTCTGCTTGCACAGCACTGATGACCTTGCTGTCACTGCTCTGGCGGAGGGAAGTGCTGCACGGCCAGCTCTGGGGGATCTCGGGATGCGCTCGGGAGCCTTTCCTGTGCGTGCACTGTTTCCCTGGCTTTGGGGCAGGCATTTGCTCCCCTTGAGGAGGGTTTCTTCACAGTAATTACAAGAGGTACTTTACTCCCATATTTTAATTTAACAAGCACACTTCTTGGATATTTCAATAGCTCTCTTTAGACTGAAGAGCTCACCTTCCATTTGAATTCTTTCACAGGCATTTAAAACACATTGGCAGATATTAGCTGCTCTTGCTTGTGTGTGAAAGTGTGTTTAGAAGATCAGTACCTGGTATCTTTCTCACATAAGGTGAATTCTTTTTATTTCTGGGTTGTTTTTCTGTCTTACTGTACTTTGAACAAAACGGAGCCTGGCTCAGGGTGGGCTCTGAACGGAGTCCTGGGGGTTCCGGAATGGGTGGTGGAGGAGCTGGACATGAGGGTTCCTCCTCTTGCATAGCGTGGCGGGCACCCCCAGCACTGTGTTTTTGTGGTCTTGCCGGAACCCAAGTTTACAGTTCACCTTGTCACTGCAGATCCACACGGACCTGTGCGGAGTTGGCGAGGCTTTAGTAAAGGGTGGAAGAACCTCCTGACTGCAGGAGCCCAGACTGCAAAGCAGGGCACCCCGTGCCAGAGACGGATGAGGTCTGACTTGGCCACGCTGCATGGCCCACAGCGGTCCACTCATGAGCATCAGCCTCACACTGCCTGCAAGAACCTCCACCGGTGTTTCGCCAGAATGCCCAGTGGTTATTGTCCTTAACCTTGGACCACTTTTGGCATGAGTCCGGGACCCTCATGGCTGGCAGGGCCACATGTGCAGAACGGTCCCCTTTGAGCTGCCCTCAGCAGGTTCCTTCCTGGGCTCTTCATGCTGGGTGGAGAGCAGGGAGCTGGCTGAGGGAAGAAAACACTGGGGGGTCTGTGTGTCTGGGCTTTCAGCATCCATCAGTCCAACAACAAATACAGTTTAAAAAAAAAATTGAAAAAGGAATATAGGCCCATGTTAAAGAGTCAATTTCCTGCAACTCTCCCTGGAGGCAAAAGCTGTCAACAGTTGCTTGTACAACTTTCCAGATAGTTCCATGTCCATACAAGCACATGTAAAATCAAGCCAGCGATCAGTTGATTGATCAGCACATCTCTCCGATCTAGTGATTAATTTTACCAAAAACTATTAGTTCTGATTTCTCCATCCCTAGTGGGTGTTTCCTACTTTAGGGTCTTTCTTTGTTTAATAGTGCTGCGAGTCTCCCATCCTACCAGGAACATTGTACTAGTCCATGCCAGGACAGTGAGCCACAATCCAGTCCTTCTAGGGATGTTAAAGGTCTTCAAACAACTACATCCTCTCCTCTTCCTTACATCAGTTCCAATTGTAAAGTCACTTGTCCTGTCCCTTCTTATTGGAAATCCGGACAGTTTACACTTAGTACTGGTGACTGAATCCAGGAGCTTTTCTGTGATCCTTATCCTCAGACCCAATCCTGTTTTAAACTTTTCTTTTGAGACAGTCTCAGTAAGTCACTAAATTACTCAGATTGGATTAAAAGTTCTAATCCTACTGCTTCAGCCACCTGGAGGGATGGGATCACTTGAGGTACCACCAGGCCTAGCTGCTCACTTGAACTTTTACGTTATAAAAGGCTGAGTGAGGTTTGGGCAGGTCTTAGGACTCCTGCTGCCACACCACCACTGATGGGCCCCAACTTCTGCCCACGCACGGACCTTCTTGGTCTCCTCACAGCCTCTGCTACAGAATCACGGCCCAGCTGCCCGGAGTCCGCCAGCTCCGTGGTCCCGTTCTGGGATTCAGTGAATTCCTGCTGGCTCTGTAACCAAATGGTTTGCCACCCCCCCCCCTCCCTCCCAGGAGCCATTCCGGGGCCTCACCCGTAACACACACACATTTCTCTAGTGAAGACGTGGCTGGGAAGGCAGGAAATGTTATTTGAAGAGTGACATTTTCATGCCTTGATGTCAGCATGAAATAGTTCAGTAATGATCCCCTCTAATATGACAGGATCAGGGGTGATCTGGAAATCTGGTGTTTAAATAAAAATTTTATTACACTAAACACACATTGCCACTAATCTTCTTCAGAACACTTGCTTCTGAAACACTGTAACCCATTGTCCTTGGTACTTTCTGAGCAGTTCTGGACACCCCCTTTTGTGTCTTCATGAGGTAGGATCAAAAGTGCTGAGTGCTGCTGTCCAGTGGAAAGGCAGCTCTGTAAAACCCCGGTGTGTGTCCTTCTCTAGCGTATCCACCAGAGCTGGTGGCACGCAAATGGAGGTTCTTCCCCGAAGTCAAAATGACCAGGCAGGGTAGGTGCTTTCAGTGGACTCAGGAATTGGAGGCAGCCACAACAGCGGGGCTGCAGGCACTCAAGAGAGGACTTCCAGGGCTGCTTGGAAAGTGGCAAGAACAACGTGGTGAGCGCACTTGAAGCCAGGGCGTCTTTTGAGGGCGATGAATGGCAGCATGCCTTTTATTCTAATAAATTCTAAAAAAATTTAAACATTCACTGTAATGTGCAGTGCTATGGTCCATAGCTGAAGCCACGCTTCAGTCATTTTTACGGCCACTGTTGGGCACCTGCACACACGACAACAGGTGAGCTTCTGGTGACGGAGGGAGGCCATGTGGTGTTGACCTTCCCCCATTCCAGGAAGTTCCTGGGAAAAGAACCAGCTTGGAACTATTCATCCACCAAATGGCAACTGTGTGAACCCACAGCAAATCTGCATCTCTCTTAACCGGCAGAAGGCCAGAGTGTTTGGATTAATGAACAATTTGCTGCCAAGTGCAAATACCATAAACATTTAGCAATAGGACCAGATAACCAAGTTATTCATCAAATTCAGAACTGTTTAGAATGCAGTGGAGAAGAGCCTGCGCTGATGGGAGTCTAGGGAAGAGGGCCAGCCTAGAAGGAAAACTAGTGTCTCTTTGCGTGACTGTCTTCACCACCATCACTTGCTTTCTTAAATCTGGGCTGGGCAAAGAAAAATTTCACTTTCACATCCAAGGGGCAATGGGTTCCTTTTGCATGCTGGTGGAGGTCATGCACTAGGAACAGTTATTTCACCTCTAAAATGGGTGCAGTAGTAGCCCCTTAGAAGGCTGACCTGAGAGGGAGGTCACAGGGTAATGACTGCCTCAGACAGCTGGTGTAGTAAGCATGGGGACGCAGTGGCCAGAATTTGCATCGTGGAGAGCTGTGGGTTGGGTTACAATAGCACAATTATTATGCATGGATTCTTTGATAGCCTTTGCCTATGTGGAAACTGGGGGGCAGTCTGAAGGATTCCTCCAGGTGCCTTAGATAATCTTGTTTTCTGGGTGTTAAAGACTGTACAGGATTAGGGGATACAAAGGAAGGACCATTTTGTATTTGTATATACAGAATAGTTAGGATAGATATACAGCTACTTTCGCTCAATTCAGTGAGTAGAAATATTTGTAGTAATAGTGTTTGGACAGGATATCCTGTCTGCTTCTTGTACTATGGATAACCACTAGGAAGACAACAATGTACAATGTATTAATTATTGAATACATCCTATTAATCAGTTTTGATACTGTCAAAAAAAAAAAAAGACTGTACAAGATTAGACCCGAGAAGACTATGAATATTAACTGGACTATCGTCCTTGTGCCAAGATGGGTAACAGGGCCTGGTAACTGAGTGGCCAACGAGGGAGATAAGACCCCCATGAATGACACTGGTAGCCCTGTTGGGGAGACAGAAAGAAAGACTAAACAATGATAACAAATGACAATGGGTGGTGTAAAGGGACACAAAGAGTGGGGCAGGGGAGGGAAATCTCCTTCCTTAGGTCATGGAAGTCTTCTCTGGTGAGGGAACCGGGAGGAGAGAATTGGCGACACAAAGTGGGAGCAGAGATATTTGAGAAATATGGACATTAATCTGGGTGAAAGATGGTTTCCTTTTGCATTTTGATTGTAGGCTCTGGAAGCGCATTCTCAATTATTCTCAAGGCCTGGTGAACACTCACTGTGCGAACAGCAGTCTTAACTGTGTGAAGGGGATCATTCTCTAAAGTTTGAGCCTGTGAAGGAAAGTTAAGGTCCCCGCGAATATAAATGGCAGGCAAAAGCCCACCTCAGGCTCAGTGTTTTTCTCAAAAAACTACAGCTGTGTCACATCTTTACCCGGGGTTTATCTTTTTCTGTCAGACCAATAATATATCTTATATATATGAAAAGGGTTCATGCATTAGAAAGAGGAATATGTTTACAGGAATACTCTTTTCCAGACACTAACAAAAATATAAAAGTATTGTAAGAAAAGGAAAATTTCACTGAGCAATTGCTCCTCTCCTCCCTAAAACTCTTATCAAAGGGAACTAGAATGTAGAATTCTTTATCTGTGTTTTGGATGGTAAGTGGGATTTTTTTCTTTTTTGGTCAAGTATTCCGAGTACTTTCCTAGGCAACTGGAAAACCTTTAAGTAAATCTATCTACAGTATGAATTTATTATACCTTCTTCAGTCCACAAGTCATTCAGAAGATGTTTCAGTTCAGAAGGGGTGTGTGTGGGAGGCAGGGTGGTGTGTAGTTACTGGGGCTTGAATACAGATCTCAAAATTGCTATTAAGCCATACATCCAGCTCTTTTGAAAATTTTTTATTAAATTTTTTATTTTGAGATAGAGCCTCACTAAGTTGTCCAAGCTGGCACTTGGAATCTTCCTGCCTCAACCTCTTAAACAGGTGGCATTACAGGCATGTGACACTACCTGCAGAACCAAGTTTTTTTTTTTTTTTTTTTTTTTTTTTTTGTCTTTTTTTTGAGACAGGGTCTCACTATGCAGTTCAGGCTGGCCTTAAGCTCACTTTGTAGCTCAGGCTGGTCTCAAACTCACAGCAATCCTCCTGCCTCAGCCTCCCGAGTGCTGGGATTACAAGCATGCGCCACCACGCCCGGCTCTTGCAGAACCAAGTTTTAACCCAGGTGCTTGGATTTTCCTGCTCTGTGGGACTCTCAACTCAGGCTCCAGGGTCCGTGTGCTCCCTAGCAGCTCCGAGTCAGGAGACCCTGCCAAGAGCATCCCTTTGGCCATGAAGGAGTCAGGCACTTGGAATTTAGGGAGCTCCTTTCTCAAAATGCTCCCAGCAGAGAAAAGTAATAGCAACATAAGACCCACCTGCTACGGAGGAGGTGGCTCACAGCCTGTCCTGCCACATGACCCTGGCATCAGCAGCAAGGGAAGCCTTTTGAAATCCGCATTTTAAAATTAATTAATTAATTTGGTTCAGGGTCTCACTACACAGTTTGGACTTATAGTGATCCTCCTATCTCAGCCTTCCCAGCACTGCAGTTATAGGCATGTGCTACCACACATGGAGTTCGGGGGCCAGCAAGGTATGTGGTACTGGGGATTAAACTCTGGTCCCTTGTGCCTGCTAGACAGGTGCTTAGGCTGTTGAGTTATCGCCCTGGCCCCTAAAATCAGTATTTTGGAACCTGAGTATTAAACTATTTAGCTCCACTGCCTGATGCATGACCAAGTCAGTCAAAATCTTGCAAATTCCCCAGCTGCCCAAAGGCAGCAGTGTAGGGTCATCGGCAGGGCCCTGCCTGTGAGGTGACCTCTCACACTCCCCTAGCATCTGTGGGTGGGACACTGTCTCGGCAGTGTCTCTGCTTTGCCTACCTCCAAGTAAGTGGATGTCCATCTGAGAAAATGCAATTGCATTTAAAAATCTGTTATTTATCTGCTACCGACTCCCATAAAAGACATTAAAGTCACCGTGAAGGCACAGACTTTGCCCTAACAGGTAAAATGATCCGGCTGCAAGGGAAATTAGATTGGGCTTTAAGATAACTGGAGCTTAGTGAAAGCAACTCACACAGTTAGATCTGAGACAATCTATGAGGCTTGTGTATACATTGGCCTGGAAGCACAGCGTGAGAGTGAATTCTAAGCAGCCTGCCCCGAGTCTCATGACCTGGAGCAGGATGTTGAGAGGCCTGTCCTATGAGGCTCTTACTCGGTCTTTTTCTACCTAACAGTTTTTAACGCTATCATCAAGGTGAAAATTCTTCCAAATGTCTACAAATAATGAAAAACTGTCTTCTTTCTCCTCTCTTTTTTTAAATTTGGTGGTAACAGGGGATGAAAAACTGTCTGCCTCCATCCTGAGGAGGATGGCTATGTGTACTAGGAATAAATGGTACTGCAATTCTTTCTTTCTTTCATTTTTTTTAAAATGCATTTAGTACAGGGCCTTCAGGGTCTCACTACATAGATTGGATTCATAGTGATTCTCCTGTTTTCAGCCTCCCAAGGGTGGGATTATAGGCGTGGGCCACCACGCCCAGTCTCAATCGCAGTCTCAGTGGTCCCGTGGGCCAGGCTAACGCAGCACCTGGGGATCGAACATCCGGCTGCTGCGCTCTGCCCCAGCAGGTGCTTTAGTCTATTAAGCTCGCTGGCCAGCCCTGCGTGCAATTCTCACTGAGGACTTGGGCAGTTTTGTTGACAAGGACAGGTGAAGAGTAGAGTGTTATCAGGTGACAGGACAAATTGCTGCTGTCTACAGCGGCCAGCTGCTGCAAAAGTCTTGAGATCTGAGTTCCAGGGAAATCAAGTAAGGAGAAGCCACAACCAGACCCTCACTACTGCGCAGCCCCAAGAAGACAGAAGTCAATACCTTCCAGGGCATTTTCCCTCATGTTTGTGGATCTCTGCTTTGGCCAACATGGGATACAATCTATGGGAATTGGTCTTGTTTTATCAAATAATCAATTCACTTCTGTTTTCAAGGTTTTTCCCTGCTTTTCAGGGAGTGGCAAGTGTAGTATCTCTATTCTCAAAAGTTTTGCATTTGCTAGCTTTGCTTTAAATGGACAACTGGCAAATGAGAAGGAAATCCAGCCAGCGGTTCTGTAACCATTCTCTCATAAGTTATGCTGTCTGCACTTTCATTCTTTACCACAGTAATCTGGATATCATAATTTCATAAATCGAGGAGGTTTGTAGTGCATTTTAGGTTCATGAACAGTAATGATTTTTTTTTTTAAGTGTATTTGGTACAGGGTCTCTCACTCCACAGCTTGGGCTCCTAGTGATCCTCCTGTATTCAGCCTCTCCGGCACTGGGATTACAGGTATGTGCCACTGCACCTGGTCTCAGTGGCCTGGCTCAGTGTGCCTGGGGCTGCTGCAGCATTTGGTGCCAAGGATCCAACCCCTGTCTGTATGCTTGCAAGCACACACTTAGTCTGATGAGCTACCTCACTGGTCCACAACTAACAATGTTTTAAATGTACCTATACAAGGGTATTTGCATTTGTTTGGTAAATGGCTACTCATTTTTTTTTTTAATGATTAAAGCTTTAATTCAACATTAAGAAATAAGACTTTTTAAAAATACGTGGTAAGGAGGAAGAAAATACCAATGCTGAACTAAGAAATACTTAAGCAAGGTTGTGAATGACTAATAACTATGCATAACAATCTTTCAGTATTTATTACTTTCCCTGAAAAAATCATCTACAGAAGTTCAAGTTAATTTTATTTTTACAAATTCTAGGCTATGTATTTGTTCCAATCTACTTCCTTTTAGTACTAGCATTTGAGTAAGTTTTAACTTTATTTTCTAAGTGTTTAAGTGGGTCATTCTACCAGGAAGAAAGGTGGCATTCATTGTGACAATAAATGGAAAGTGACAAGTCTATAGTCTACCCAAATTTCAAGTTTTTCTTTTTTTCTTTTTTGGCAGAACCGGGGATTGAACTCAGGCCCTTACACTTGCCAGGGAAACGCTTATTTCATTGAGCCATCTCCCTGGCCCTCAAAAGTTTTTCTTAATACCTTTGTAACTATAAAGCTTTATGCCTCCAGAGGCATTCTTGACTCCTGAGTCCTGAGTTCTAATAGAATAGAAGCCTTTCTCCTGATAGGACACGCCTGGGTAAAGAGCTGGGCCGGCATCCTAAAGGCGTTCATTCGTTACCAAGGAAACCGAACACCTGGTCCAGGCAGTCCTTAGGGTCTCCCAGGCCTCTGCATATTCATTGCTCCTTTGTAGCTGCTGCTGTAAGAAGAGAGGCTGATACTGAGTGTTCAGAGGTCAAGCAAGAAAAGAAAGGCTAGGGACACAGCTTGGCGATAAGCATTCACTGAGCATGCGTGAGGCTCCGGGTTGGACCCCCCCCCCAGCTTTGGGAGGGTGGGGAGCCTGTTATTTGGAAAGAGGTGGGGGATATCAAACAAACAGGAAGGCCTGGAGGCCTCTCTTCTTCAAGTTAAATTTATGCTGTTATTTATTGAATGAGTGAATAGTGCTCGAAGAGGAAAGTAACCTCCTCAAGGAGCCCTATCTCAGACATTTGAAAGTTTCTTTGAACAATCAATCCCCCTTAAAGGGCAGTGCTCATTTCATCTTACAAAACCAACAGATTCTAATTAACCTGCACCGACTGTCCAGTTTTTGTTTAGTTTCACTCCAGAGCATGTCACCTCTCTGGATGGCAGACTCCTCCAGGGCCCACATCTTCTTCCCTGTCTACGCCGCTACGCTTTAACGCATGACCAAACTTTGCAGCCAAGCTTGCTGAAATCAAGAGCTTAAACTAAATTCATCCAGCAAGGCTGAAGGAGAAAAAAGCACGTTAGACTCTGAGCACCCTGGCCACGCCCCTTCACCTGTCTGGCCATCCGTAGCTTTTTCGCAGAACTGGAAACGCCTGCTTCTGGGGCTGGCCGTTTCCTGGGGGCAGCAAGCAATACTATGCGGGTGGCGTGGACACTCTCTGTCTTGGGAAGAAGTGCTCAGGGTGTGTTCTTTTGGCATTTGCTCCTCTATGAATTGTTGCTTGTGAGGCTGGTGGGGTTCACACCCACAGGGATCTTACAGGCCAGGAGCCTGCATGCTTTCCTTGGGTGCTGTCACCCACACAGGTGCGGGCAGCATTCAGGGAGAGGTTTGCAAAGAGTACACAGAGGTGTCCACCTCCGTACTTAGACTGGAGAGGCAGCTGGAGCCGGTGGGGTATAGGCACAACTAACTCCACAAGTGAGGTGTAAACACCTGCCTGTTACAGGAGCAGAGATCATGAACAAAGGAGCCCAGGCTCCTTCATTATCACCAGCTCAGAGGATCTCCAGGGGCCGAGTGTCTGTCACCAGCATAAAACCACTGTGCTCTCTGCCCTCTGGAAAGGCAGAACCCAGGTAGCTCATCGCCAACATCCTCGCGCTTGGAAGGTGGCAGCACAAACCTCTCACCGAGAATACGGAGGAAGGCGGTGGAGTGTGGGTGCCCCACCCAGCGCCTTTGTGCACCCCGGGTGCCATCTAGTGGAGTCTCCCCTAGTCCTTAATAAGAGAGCAAGTCCGGCAAAGGGGCTTGCTTGTCATCTGTGGGGGTAGCACAGCAGCAAGACTCCCCCCGTTGATATGAGCAAAAGTGCAACCTGGGGCACATTCACTGCTCCTGCGCCCCTGGACACCAGGCCCTTTGCTGTTCTGCTTCAGCTCGCACTAACCCCTGTGCTAGGACATATCCGCCCCCAAACCACCTGTCTGTGATGCACAGCAGAAAAGCCAGGGCCCGCACGGGTTTCCCGGTCTCTGCGACAGATGCCATGAGAAGGGTAACATTTCACTTTATATTTTTGATGGAAGATCCTAAAACCAAGTGAAGAAGTGATAAGGGTCCTTGAGGTGACAGCCTGCCCGTAGGCCCGTGCTTCTGTTTTTTAAGCTAAGAGTGCTAAGCATAGAGTGCGGGGTGCTCGGCTCCAGGGGGCAACAGGAACACCCGGAATTAATCTTTCCCGCACGCGATGGTTGTTCTCGGCTCTTCACCTGGCTCAGACATCTTTGCCAACACACTAACTTTGCGGGCTGAAAGGAAGGCACAGCTCACCACTTCCGCTAGATGGCGGTGTTTGCCCTAATCCATTCGCAAAACACCCAATTTATAAAATAAATATAATCCAACGCCTTCTGAAACCACATAATAGCAGGCACCTATTAAAATCCCAATTTGGGGAAATTGATTCTACCTCCGAGAAAATCTAATGCAATTACAATTAATAAGATGCAATCAAGAGTTACATCCTAGAGCACTTCACACGCGCCCTCCCCCTACATACACCTGTCCCTTTCCCCAGTTTATCCCCTGCGACGACGAGCCAGGGCGTAGGCCAGGCGCTGAGCCGGTGCGCTGCCCTGCACGCTGTGTCCACCCGGTAACCTCCGGGGAGCCCCACCCCTTCCTCCGTGCTCCTCCGAAATCCCGTGCCTCCCTGCGCAAAGCAAAGCATTCGGAGCTGACCCGCGCCCAGATAGTGCGCGGCGCTGACGCCCCCGGGAAGGCGCTCGTCTCACGGCTTCGCAGCTCCGCGCCAGTGGGGAGGGGGCCGCCCAGGCGACAAGGGCCCCGAGGGATTCAGGGCGAGGCAGCCGGGGGGGCAGCCGGGAGGGCAGCCGGGACGCGGCTCCGCGGGCGAGAAGAGGTCGCCCGCCGGGGAGAGGACGTGCGCCGGGTCTGCCAGACCGCGCGGAGTGCCCAGAGCCGGCGCAGCGCAGTTTGGGGTGGGGGTGGAAGGGAATACAAACACAAACCACAAAACTTTCCAGGGGCCAAACGCTAAGGCGTTCCAGGCGCGACAAAGCTCTAGATCTGGGATGGGATGAGCCGCGGGGCTGGGGCGGGCCACATCGACGCGGTGGCCGGCAAGTGTCTCCCGCGCTTTGGGGATGTCGCCGCCGCCCGCAGCCCGCGCTTACCTTGGCGGCTGCATGAGCCCCTGCGGCCCGCGGGGGGTGGTGCTGGCCGGGCTGCAGGCGAAGAGGGGGTGCCGGGGCGTCGCGCGGCGGCGAGGCTCGGCGGGAGGGGCTCGGCTGGCGCGGGTCCCCGGGGCCCCGGCCGGCTCAGCAGCGGTCCGGGGCGCGCCGCGGGCTCCCGGGCTGCATGGCTGCGAGCGCCTGCAGAAGCCGCCGCAGCGGACAGCGGTGCTCCCGGGATCAGCGGCTCCAGACGACTGCAGAGCCGGGCGGCCCGGGCCAGCCCCGTCCCTCACCCGGCCCCCGCCCGCTGCCGCCGAGCTCGGCGTGGCGAGGATCTTGGCGCGCGGAGGGAGGGGGCGGGCCGGGCGCCCCGGGAGCCCGCGGGGGGCGAGCGCGGGCGGGAGCGGGAGTGGGAGCGGTCCCCCAGGCTCCGCCCCCCGGCCCCGCCCTCGTGGAGCCGCACGCGGTGCCCGGGGCCTGTGTGAGCCCGGGAGACAGCCCCGGAAAGTCGGTCAGGGGAAGCGAGCTGCACGTGCGGCGACCCTCCGCGGACCGACGACCTAGCTCCCTGCTGCTGCGCGGCGGGGCAGTGCACGCTTCCACCTTCGGGTCCAGGAGAGTCAGGGGAAGTTGCTCAGCTTTCTAGAGGAAGCCGTTTTCATCCGAGAGGGGCGCCCTGCGGCAAAGCACCTTTGTTCGATCGAGGTTGTACTTTCGTTTAAGAATGTTTTGGAGAAAAAAAGAAAGTCGAATATGTACGGGTTATGTGCACAACGCACGGATACATTTCGCGTCCAACTGTGCACATCTTCCCTGTAGGAAGAAACCCGCCTGCCCGCCTCCCCCTGCAGCCGGTCCCCAGGGGCAGCCCGGGTCTCGGTGCTCCGCCACCGCGCCCCTTTCCCGAGCGCGCTCAGCGCTTTTTCCTGCCCGCGCGCGAGCTGCAAGCGGTGCCTTACGCTCTTTTCAAAGGAATGTTTTGGCGTGCCGCGCTGGCGCACGCTGGCGACTAGCGGCGACCTCGCATAGGTAAATCCCTAGGGATGTTGGAACCCAAGGATGGACCTTCGCTGAGAATGGCAGTCACCTGGCGGGGGTGTGAAGTCATTCTGGACGCACAGCTCAGGCACGAATTAGCCCTGCACATCCAGGGTCGCCAGCCCATTTTTAGATGGGGTTATGACCTTTCTGGTCTTTCCCAACAGACTGCCTGGGATTTTGATTTGATGGGCAATCTTCTGGATGTGCAAAATGAAAAGGTATTATCCGCATTAAAACCCGATCGTTATTTATGCCTGTGTCTTGAGGGCTGTGGTTTTTAAACTCAATATTCTGTGTCTTATTGGCCAAGAGTATTTGGTTAATCTATAGCTGAGATATAAATAAAATCCATGTGATTTAGCAGAAAGGCATTGGGTATTGCGAAGCTGGATTTTATAATTAGCTCTGACCTCCAACAATTCTTCTAGCTCAGTTGGGCCTCAGTTTCCTTGTCTACAAACAGGAGTTGCACTAAAAAAATGTGTGTGTGTGTGTGTTGTGTGTACACGTTCTAGCACTAACATTTGGTGAATAACCCATCTCCTGCTTCTTTTTCTTAACCTTCATTCCCTTTAGGGAACCTCTCTTCAGGGTGGAATCTGAACCTCAAGTTCCACCTGCCTGGCAGCGACCTCAGTCTTTTGGCACCGATTAGCCCTTCCCTACCTGTCCTCTCCCAGCTCAGTGCAGTCCTCAGGAGGTTGTAGCCTGGGCTTCCCGGATGTCATTGCTCCCTCAGTGCAGCTCAGCACAGTGCCTGGCCTGCTGCAAGGATCTCTGCAGCGCTGTCACTCAGATAAGCCTCTTACAGCTCAGCCTAATTGCCTGGCATTGTTGAAAGATCCATAAGTAGAAACATCTCTTTTTCAAACGGAGCCTTTGGAAAATGCCCTGCAGGGGTTTGGCACCTTGGGGACAAATGGTCCACTTCCTAGATGAGGACTGACAATGCTGAGTGCAATCTTGGTGTGTGGAGCAGTGGAGACAGCTAATGGCTATCACCTTGCTGAGCATAGACGCCCAATGGAGAAGACAGGGAATATTAATGCTACTCATTAAGTACTTGATTAAGTTGGAACTATGCACAGGCAGTTGGAATACACGCATGAACACTCAGATTTAAATGAGGCCATGGGGTGTGTTTGGGGTGCAAATAACAAGTGTGTATGCCTTCAACCAACAATCTAGAAACATTCTTAATACAAAACTCCAGGGAATCCTTGTCTTTCTTCACTGCAAAATGCCTCAATTTCTTCAGAGTCTGAGCAGGAAACAGGCGAAGCTGGGTTCAGTAAGGCCACTGCAGAACAAGGGTGAGACTCTTAACTGTTTTAGTTTCTCTCTTGTCCAATGTGAAGAGTTGCAGAAGGAGAAATTAAAAACTAGCCCTGTGTTTATAGAAGCATCAAGCACAGCCAGGGTTTCCACCTTTTCTTGGCCACCTTTCCTCTCCTTCTGAAGGGGGGCTGTGCACTCACTGTGCAGGTCCTGCTCTCCTTGGGAGCTGCAACTGTGGAAAAGCTGAATGCTGCAAGGAAGGGAGCCAGGCTAGTGCTTGCCATGGGCTTGAGCCCATTATGAGTACCTGGTGTGTGACCAGGGTGCAGAGCTGTTCCTTGCCTGTCTGTGGCCGATGCCTGGTGGCACCTGCTGGCCCAGGTTGTATCTTTAGGAAGTGGAGTTCCAGGTGAAGTGGATTACAGATTTCTTCCCACCTGACAAAAGTAGGAGAATGAATTGGCGTTGGACACTGGCCCTTGAGACTGGGGTCCCTGAGTTCACAAGCGAAAGGGCAGCTTTGAGGCCAGAGGCTGGGAGTTGGATGGTGCCACGGAAGGAGAGGACACCCTCTGCCTTCATTCTAAGGGGTGGGGTGTGGTGCTGGAAGGGAAGAGTACCTTGGCCTCTGTCCCTGGGGATGGAAGGTGGCATGGCAGCAACTACACTATCCATCCCTGCCTGTTTCTAGTTACACAGGGCTGGTCTCTTGGGCTTCCAGCTCAGTTGCTGATGGAAGGCAAGTAGAGATGCTGTGGAGCTGGGGTGGCAGGGGAGAACATCACCAGGAGACTGAGCACAGGGGCTGGCTTACTGCTCCAGGCAGGATCAGGCGTGTGGTCATGGAGGGGCAGTCACTGGAGGTCTCAGGGAGGTCCAGTTAGAGAGTGAAGATGGGAGAGAAGCAGCCAGGACACCCAGGCAGGAAGCGGCTTGCATGGCGGCGTGGGGCTTGAGTAAGGAAAGAATTCCTGTTGGAATTTGTGTTCGGGAGAGGGGGTCAGTGGTGAAGAAGGGAGAGGAGGGTGTGGCCCTTCAGATCCTATGGCTTCTTTCTAATGGGGTCTTAAGGCCTCATTGTCAAGAGTCACCAACAATCAGCATGGAGATTCATCACAAAACCAAAGCTAGAAATTTATTTTACTAGGCCTTTTGTAGGTATCTACCCCAAAGAGCTAAAGATGTCATATCATGTAAGCCTCACGTTTGTAGCAGCACAACTCATGAAGAGGCCAACAGTGGAAGCAGCCTATATGTCCACTTGTGGATGAATGGGTAAAGAAAATGTGCTGTTCATACACAGTGGAGCACTACTCCGCCATTAACAAGGCTAACCTTGAGTCACTTGCAGGAAATGGACTTACCTTGAGACCATTATGTTCAGTGAAATCAATCAGACATGCAAGCTTGCATATGAGAAATGCAAAATGCAAATATAGAGCAAGGTAAGAGACAGACAATAGGAAACAGGGAGATAGATCATTCCCCAGAAGGAATGGGACCAAGAGATGGGGGAGTAGGAAGGGAATGAAAAATAGTTGAGCTGTGTTGCACATGTGAACCAGCGCTCCGAGGAACATAAGCATTATGTGCTGCCAATTGCTACCAATACAAATTCAAACTAATGACGAGTGTGGCCACAGGCAAGATGGCTACCCAGGCAGGACCCTGAGTGGGAGAGTCCAGGTTCAAGAGTGTGGTCCAGGTGAGACTCACTGGGGAGGTGGTCCAACATGCTGCAAACAGAAGAAATGTTTCAGATCCCACAGAAGCCAGGAGGGAAGCCGAAGGTGGTGGGGTGCCCATCTGGTGGATGAGGGGGCAGAGTGAGACCCAGCAACACAGACAGGATGTGGGGGGCTATGACTTCCAGGGTCCCCGGCATTACCCCTTAGGCTTTTGGGGGTCCTGCATTGGTTAAAGAGAGCAGGGTGTGGTGGGCTCTGACATTGACCACTAGGTTCTACTGCACCCAGCAGCTGTGGGTTGGGATTAGGCGGTGAGGAATACACAGACCACGTGGTCAAAACCACACGGGGAGGGGAGTGTAACCGCCAAGCCAAAGGTGGCAAAGAATACTTGGCTTTCCAAAAATTTATGTCAGGTCTGAAAACAGATGTTGAAGCAGCCAGTATATTAAACAAATTTCAGACAGAGGGCTGGACTGTGGGTGCTTTGGCAGCAGCATGAGCCAGAGGGAGCCCCTGAAGGCTGCTGAACAGAGGAAGAAGGTGGGGGCCCCCACTTCAAGTGAGTTAGTGGACGATGTTTTGGCAAGTCAGGAGGCAGAGCACCACTGAATCTATTCATCTTGACATAGTATGATAGAAAGTGTGACCCCAGATTTTAAGAGTACACTGGAAAGTAGAGCACTGCTGAAGAGTTCATGTGCTTTGCAGAAGTCCACGTGCACACCTGTAGTCCCAGCCCTTTGGAGACTGAGGTGGGAGTTCGAGGTCACCCTGAGCTTCATAGTGAGTTTGAAGAAACCTGAACTATGTGGCAAGACCCTGCCTCAAAAAAAAAAAATTTTTTTTTTTTAAACAAAACAAGGCAAGACAAATGTTGTGCAAAAATGGGAAAACCTGAGTATCAGTGAGTCCCTTAAGAATTGAGATGATGTTCCTGGTGGCAATGTTTCTTTCAGAGACTGGAAAATCAGGAGGGGGAGTGGGGTAGGGGAGGGGTGAAGGGTGTTCAAATCATCCGGGGGTTGGACTAAGCACTGTGGTCTCAGCAGGAGAGGGACCCTAAGTCCTGGTGTGAAAATCACCCAGTTTTCCATACTTGGTAGTGTGTTCCTACCGTGTTTAAGTTAAAACCCCCACACCTGTGCCTGCGATGATGGTTATTTCATTTGCTTCTTTTTAGCCTCTTTTCCCATAAGTCCCCACTTTTTTTTTTTTTTTTTTTGGCAGAACGAGGGATTGAACTCAGGCCCTTGCACTTGCCAGGGAAGCTCTTATTCCACAGGGCCATCTCCTCAGTCCCTAAGTCCCCACTTTCTATCTCATGGTAAGGACCACAATTAAGGTAGGAAGCAGATTTTAGTCCTGCAGTGTTTATTAGATAAGGCAACTGACTGCTGTAGGAATAGAAGGCAAAACCCACATTTCTTCATTATTATCTCTTGGATTTAGGTAACAGAATAGGGTGGCTGCAAGGAGCATGACTTCCCTTGGGGCTTTGACTCTGATTTGCTGGGTGGTGGAGCTGCGAGGACAGTTGCAGGGTTTGGGCAGCCGCAGCTGCAGAACAGCTGGGATGTGGTCAGCAAGCATGTCCTCCTGGTCCACAGTGGCACCCACAGAAGCCTGCCTTTGACAACTTAAAGACCTTGGTGTCAGCTGGCAGGCCACATTCCCTTCATGGGGGAGGGGCAGGCCTGCCCACTTCCTCATCTGGATGCAGACTCTGTTTAGATTCTGTTTTGCAATTTTTACTGAGCTCCTTGCTTGCTGGCACAGTCCACACAGGGATGTTAGAGCTGCTGCCTCAGTGCTCAGTATCTGGATAAGAGGTGGAAATAGGGGTCGCATTCTGAAACTGAGTCCAAAAAGAAAGTGAGTGGATAGCAAGTTGGAGAGTCCGGATTGGGGACCATACCCAAGTCAAAAACCCAGAGCATTTTCCATAAACTTGTGTTCCTTTTTCCTTAACTTCTATCTCTCCACCTTTCCTATTAGGAAATCCCAATACTTTCCATTTGGGGGAGCACCATGTACCCCACTTTCTGCGGCACTGCCTGAGCTAGTGGGGTACGAATGCAGTCAGACGCTCCTAGGGTTCAAGGAGATGTGCTGGTGCATTGTTTTTCCAGAGGTGGTCGAAGAGAAACTCAGGAGTCACTGGATTTCTGAAGCATGGGGATGAAGTCACCAGAAAGTGACTGTCACACTTGCTTCTGGGGATCTTAAGTTGGTTGCCAAAGTTTGGGCTCTAAGTCGTACCGCACTTAGAAGGCATCTTATTGGCTAGTATAAATTCATTCTCATACCTCATGCAGAGAGCTCAGGTGGATTTGGGTTTCCAATCCAGACTGCCTTTTCAAGGTCCTCATACCAGGCATTGAACCTGGCCCTCAGATCAGACAACTTCAACCATGGACAAGAGTGGAGAGACTCAGCGAGCTGCCCGTTGTCCGGGGGTAGTGCTGGGGTGGTTCAGTTATTTATTTTTTAACAGAAGTTATCACTGATATTTAAAAAACAATGATATGAGTTCAAGAATAAAGCTTGTAGATCTCCTACCTCACAGTTTGGGTAAGGTTGGTGGGAAATATAGCTCCCTGTGGTCATTCAGAGACTTAGATTCCTTATAAATCATTGTCTCCCTTCACCCTGTCTTACTGTGATAGACTGAATTGGAGTTGGTTCCTAGTCAGCCTTGGTTTGGAGGCTGTTGGAACAGGAAAGAGTGTGGGGCAGCGTTCTGCTTAGTGTCTCATCATGTCGTACTGCACTTGAGGTAAGTCCTATGCTCACACCTAGCTGCAAGGGAGGCTGGAAAATCAATGCAGTAGGACAGCCTCCTGGCATGACATAGGGGAGGAGATTTGGGGAAATAAAACAAAAAGAAAAGAGGGTGAAAGGAGAAAGTTGTTTTAAAAATATCCTTTTTTGGAAAAGTAAAAGTCTGGCAAGTGTATATTTCTTGCTCCAGTTTTTTCCCTCTTCTCTGTGAACCCTCAGTCATTAACTGCCTTCCACATCACATGGTTTGGCATGAGGGGAACTTGCTTTTGCAGAGCCCACCAAAAGGACTCCCAGCTTGCTGTGAAGACTTCTGGCTTGCTGCGAGCTAGCGCTGTCCTGGCCTTCTCTGGCAGCAAGACACCGAGGAGCAGTGGGTCCTGATTGGCATCACATGAGGCCTGCGATGACTCTGGTGGGAAGGCAAGGGGCCCGTCTCCCCAAGTTCTCATTCTCCCCAGCTCCCTCCTGACTTTGGCTTCTTACGATTGGAGTCATTGTAGGAATCGCAGGTCCCCAGGGCAAGACTTCAGCCAGGAGCCAATTTATTCAGCGGAAGTTAACTTGCTTGTTTTTAAATAATCAGGGTCCAGGATCCGGATATTGGATTTTTAATTTTAGGAAACTCAAAAATAAAACAAAAAGATAAATAGAACTTTTTTTTTTTTTAAGCTTCACTACTTTGCTTTTTATGGAAAGAAACACACAGTGTGGAGATTTGGAACCCAGTGCAACAGAATGGATTTGGAGCTGTGCAGGCTCAGGGTCTGCGCAGAGCTTCTCTGTGCCATTGCTCTTGATCGTTTTTGGGGCAAGATGATCTCAAGGTATTGTTTGGGGCTAAGAAGCCAGTCTCATATTCATGGGAGAAAATCTCCCTGCCTTGCAATAAGATCTTAGATTTTGATCTATGACTTCTAAGTCGTGCAAAGGGTCAATGACTGCAGTTCAGGTAATGGGATAGGCCAGGTTGGATTTGCTGGCTCCTGCTGTGTTCCCCTCCCTCCAAAGATAAGTTCAATTTCATTAGATTTAAGCAGCAGCCTTCAAAGCAGCAGAGACAGGTGGGAATCCCGTTCCTTGCACTTTGGGGCCATCTTGCCTGTGAGACCCCATGGGCACACGTATGAGGGCCTCTGGCTGCCCAGAGGCTGGGGGTACGAATGGTGCACACTTGGTGCTGGAAAATCTTGGGAAATGTAATCTAAAAATCTTAAAGGAAGGAAGAGAGAAGAGAAAGAAAAGAGAACAGAAGGGAAAAAAAATGGAAACGGAGCTTCTGTAAATGAGGCAAAGAGGGGCTGAAGCTAGCAGAGGGGAATGAGAAAGACAGAAGCAGCAGATGTATAATGGACAGCTACAAACTCCCCGTGGTGGATGTTAGTGTAATGTTAGTATATACCTAAGTGTACCAATAAAATAACTTTGTGTAGAAAAACTTAGAGGCTGCAGACAAAGCCCACAGCTGTGTGGAAGGGTGGAGAGCAGAGGTTTGATCCAGGGGGCCAGGACCTGTGGGGTTACCTTCAGGCCTCTGAGCAAAGTAGAAGGTTGTGGGCTGCAGCATGGTGGTGGGGGGTGCAGAGGAGAGGGAGCCATCAGGGAAGGAAGGCTTGCTGCCACCTGCTCCGGGACAGGGAGGCACCTGTGGGGAGCCCTGGGGGCTGGGCAGGAAGTCTGGGCACCTCCAAAGCAGAGCAGGCTTCAGCCACTGACACCCCAGGGACCCTAACGCCGCCTTGCAGGCCCGCCTAGAACACTGGCCCTGGCCATGTCTGCTAGCAGCTGCAGGTCACTGCCATTCTAGAGAAGGAAACCCTGCTCCTGCAGCCTTCATACCGGTGTGAGCACTTTTATTATCTGACTGTGAAATAGTCACAAGAGAAAAGTACTAAGATTCCAGCGAAGAAAAAGTATTTGTGAAGGGTTGACCAGATAGCTCAGCGGACTAAAGCATCTGCTTAGGCAGAGCTCAGTGGCTGGAGTTGGATCCCTGGCATGCCTCGCTAGCCTTGCCTTCAGGGTGTGCTGAGATGGTGACTGGGACTGAGTGTGGTGGCATGCAGTCATGATCCCAGCACTTGGGAGGCTGAAAAAAGGAGAATCACTATGAGTCTGATTTATAGAGTGAGACCCTGTAGACCCTGTCCTAAATATAGAAAAAAAAAAAAAATTGCGAAACTTTAACTGAGTCTACCCACACCTGAAAGATAGAGCTTTGGTGTGTGCTAAATGCCCCCTGCTATAAAAACGTTGGAAGGCTAGGTCAGGAGAATGGTAAGTTTGTTGTCTGCCTGGATGGTGTATGTGTGTGTGAGTGTTGTGGCTGGGCAGACTCCAGGGATCGGAGGTGGGACCCAAGCAGCCAGGTGTTTACAAAGTCAGATGTCTCACTCTACTTTTAGTGGCAGAGTTGAGTTTCCAAATCCTTGTCTTCACCCCTGCCCTATAGGTTTTGAAGCCTGATATCCAGGCGCTTCTGAGCTGTGTGATTCCAGAGGCAAACGACATATGTAGAGAATTCTTCTCCAATTGAGTTAAAAAGCTCATCTTTATCCTGGGTTCTTTGTGACCATTGCTCAGCATACATTTTTCCTGGAGCATTGTTTTTTGGGAGCTCCCAGGCTATTGATGATTTATCAATGGTACACCAAACCTCCTTGCGGTCTTACAAGGAAGCAGGGTCACAGAACGTTGAGCAGAGTAACCTTTTCCATTTAGTTTTACATTAACTCATCACATTATTTTTACATTAACCCTTTACACCTTCCTTCTAGTCACCCAATTTGCCAACTTCCAGAAGCATTTCCCGGAGCGCTTCCCAAGTCATGGCTTAGCTCCGCCCCTCAGAGGCTGCCAACTGGGACTTGGAAGGCTCCTCCACGCAGTGACGTTTTGGAAACTCATTGGCAGAGGGCTGAGATAATGGTAGTGACAGCACCAAGTACTGGTGAGGACAGGGAACTCAGGGTCGCTCGCACACTACTGGTGGGAATGTAAAATGGCACGCACTCTGGAAAATAATGACCATTTCTTTGTCTTTCCTTTCCTCTTTCTTTTTTTTTTTAGTACCAGGGATCATGCCATGCAGGCGCTTATGCCTGCTGAGCTATCTCCCCAGCCCTGACTTTTTCTTAAAAAATTGAAACTGCAACGACTAATTGTAGTTAACCTGGTGGCTTCCTGGGGTGCGGATCTGTTTCCATGAAAACCTGCACACGCATCGTCCCTGCAGATTCTTCCAGTTAGACTGTCCTTTGAGGGCCCTGGTCTCTTTCCACAGGTGTGTGGTGGAGCAGAGTGTAGTCCTGTGGGGCCCTGTGGTCCTGCGGAGCAGGAGAGTGAGTTGGTGCTGTGTGTCATAGATGAGTAGATGAATGGCTAGGAAGGGTGCCAGGGGTAAGGGAAGTGAACCCCACGTATATGCAAATGCATACTTGTGTTTACACAGCACTGTAAAAGTACTATTTTGTAAATGAAGGACTGCTATGTGGTTTTCAGTTATGGAGGGTTGGGAGGGAAGTTGGTGTGCTTTTTAATTTTTTTTTTTTTTTTTTTTTTTTTTTTTTGAGACAGGATCTTGCTCTGTAGTCCACGGTGGCCTTGACCTCACTACGTAAGCCAGGCAGTTTTCCAACTCTTGATCCTCCTGCCTCAGCCTCACGAGTGCTGGGATCACAGGCGTGCACACCATGCCCGGCTTGGGTGTGCTTCCTAATGGCAGCAGGAGAGGTCTTTATGTGAAGGTGGGTAGCTGATAAAGTTGCACAGGCCTAAAATGGATTCCAACCTGCACAAATAAAACCTGGGAATCAGGGCAAGGCGAGGGAGGATTACAGATGCATTGTTGTATTGGCTGTGCTACTGTCCTGCACTTTTGCAAAATATCACCTTCCAGGGAAAATAAGTGTACTATTTCTCATGACTGTGTGTGAACTTACAGTGATCTCAATTTGTCATTGTAAAAAATTAAATTTATTTTTATTAACACAATTTTTATTGTATTAAAGTACACAGAACACAAAATTTGCCGCCATGACCATCTGAAACCCTCAGTTCCGTGGCTTTTAATTCCATTCCTCACTGTCAAGCAGTCATCATGCCCTCCAATCTGTAGGGCTTTTTTGTTTTTCCCAGCTGGAACTTTGCACCCTCTAAATACTGACTTCCCATCTTCCTGCCCTGTTAATTTTTATTTATCTGAGAAAAACTTAGGAAATCAAAACTCCTCCTGAGACCCCCTCCCCAGGCAATGCGGCTCAGGGCCCCTGAGTTGTCCTGAGGGCCCTCCTGTGGCCTCACGTCCTCCCAGTCCAGGAGCTCAGCCCCTCCCTGCCTGGCCCAGGAAGGGGTCTTAGCAGCCTGTCCTGGTGACCCAGAGGTTTGTGAATTTGCAGGCGTGAGGCATATGGGCTGCAACCTGGAGGCTTTCCTGATATTTTCTCTTTGAGTCCTCCTGCCACCTCCACCGCACCCAAAGTTGTTGACTATTTCTGCACTTGGCCTCTGTTGCATGGGCTCTTTTTAGGCTTGATAACCTGGACTTTTCTTTGGTGACACTGCTGTGAGGAGTGTCTGTGAGGAGGCCACCATCAGGAACTTTGAAGGCTCTTGTGAGGAGGTTTGCCTCTTGTGGAGCTGTTGAAGCCTTACAATGTAGGATGATGTATCAAGAACCATGAAAGATGTTTTCAAAGACTTGGAAGATGGAAGCCTGTAGGTTGATAAAGCTTGAATATGCATGCTTCTTGGAATTGGGAAATAGGTTGTGGGATATTTCGTGAACAGAGAAAAATTATGGACTCTGATTTGGATGTACATGAAAGCAAACTTAATTTGTTATCATTCAATTTGTTTGTTACAGGCCAGGGTGGATGGCTTGCAATCCCACTGTACCTAGAAGGCAGGAGGTTTGGCTGAGCCCAGGAATTTGAGGGCAGCCTGGGCAACAGAGTGAGACCATATTGCTTAAGAAAATGAAGGAAGGAAAGGAATGAGAAAGAAACAAAGGAAGAAATGAAGGATAGAAGAGAGAATGAAGGAAAGAAGGAAGGAAAGCTAAAAACGTGCAGGTGAACTTGAACTGTGGACAGAAAAGGCTCACAATACAAGCTGAAATTAGTAGAAAACATTCTGGTTTAAAGAACTGTAAAAAGTTTAAAAGATATGTTTAAAGAAAAAAGTTCACTGAGAGAAAGATCTTGTCCTACTTCTAATGAAGTGTAATGAGTAAGGCTTTGGGTATGTTGATAACCCAGTTAATTATGAGGATTGCATCATATGAACACAGTCGGAAAATATTTACAGTTCTTGCTGATTTCCCCTAAATTAGTGACATCGGCAAGATAAACTCTTGATATTCACAGTAACAACGAATCAGCCACAACTGGTCAATGGGTTTGATCAATTCAAAGACTTTAGGGACTTTGGATTAGATATTAGTCAACCCTGAAGTCTCCTGAGAAATCATAGCTTCTGTAAAATCTGGAAGGTTTTCCATTGTACCACCACCCCAATACTCATTTAATCAAGTCAGAAATTAGTTGGAACATGATTTGCTTCTAAGCTTTTTTTGTTGTTGTTGTATATTTGGTAGTGTCTCACTACCCAGCTTGGACTGCGAGTGATCCTCATGTTTTCAGCCACCCCAGGGCTGGTGTGACAGGCACGTGCCACCATGTCTGCTCTCAGCACCGGCTTAGTGCGCCTGGGGTTTGGCTGGCAGGGCATGTACTGCCAGGGGCCGAAGCCCGGTCTTTGCTTAGACTGCTGAGTTATCTCTGCAGTCCACCTTGTAAACCGTTAAGGATAAAAACAGAATTTCTACGTACCTTGCCCTTCAAAAATATTGGTTTTTTTTTCTTACAGATCAAATATCTGATGGGTCTGTGCCCACGCAAATGTGTGCTGGGTCATCGTAGCGGTGAATCACAGTGGCACGGGATCCCAAACCAACGATGTGCCCTTCCTAGACTGGCTTTGTCCTTTTCCCCCTGGCTAACTTTGTGAGAACCTCCTCTCTTGTTCCCCTCCCTCCCTGGCCAAACACCAAGCCTCCCCCAGTCAGTGTGGGTTAAGACACTACACCACCCAAGCAAATTCCATCCCCCACCCAGCCCTCCCTGAGGGCCCCTGCTTCCTGAGGAATAGAGGATCTCTCTCTGTCTCTTTCTCTCTCTCTCTCTTTCTCTGTCTTTGTCTCTCTGTCTGTCTTTCCATCTCTCTCTCTCAGCAGTACCAGGGATTGAACTCCAGATCTTGCACTTGCCAGTTAGGCATTTATGCTACTGAGCCCTTAAAAATTTCTTTACTTTTCTCCAGCTTTTCTTTTGCTCCAGGGGAAGGAACCTTACAATAGCATCTTGTCCTAGTGTATGTTTTTTTTAATTTTAATTTTTTATTTTGGTGGTACTGGGTATCAAACTCAGGACCTTGTGTTTGCCAGGCAGGTACTTATGCCACTGAGCTATCTCCCCAGTCTGCATCTTGTCATAGGAAGAGGCAATCAGTGTGTAGGATAAACAGGTGAGCATAGAAACGTTGTGGGCAGTCAGCCAACAAATAGATCGAGTAGTTTTTCTGTGTAGTGTAATATTTGTGATCAACTCAGAAACTTTTGTAATTTATTGATTTTTTTCCTTATTATAGATAGATATCATTTTTGCACCAAATTTGGTATTTTAATGCAAGGTCTTCAAATTTTATTGGCCTCAGGTCCTTCAAAATTCTGTATCTAGGGCCGGGGAGATGGCTCAGTGGAATAAGCACTTCCCTGGCAAACGCCAAGGGCCTGAGTTTAATCCCCGGTTTCACAAAAAAAAAAAAAAAAAAAATCTGTATCTACTCATCCTCCCACATTTCTTAGCTGTGTAATTCCAGGCACCCACTAAGAATGCTACCTTTTTTTTTTTTTTTTTAAATATATTTAGCACAGGATCTACAGGGTCTCACTACATAGACTGGACTTGTAGTGGTCCTCCTGTTTTCAGCCTCCCAAGTGCTGGGATTACAGGCATGTGCCACCATGCCCAGGCTCAATCCCCATCTTAACACACCCTGGGGGTGGGACTGGTACAGCATGCAGGGATTGAACCCCAGTTCCTGCGTCTGCCTAAGCAGGAGCTTTAGTCCGCTGAGCTATCTGGCTGGCCCTCAGGCATCCCCTAAGACTCCTGTCTAACATCACCCCCAAATCTATTAAAAAATGTAGACAGAAATTCATCAGCCTGGTGCGCTGGTCAGCAGTACGCCCTCAGGGCTTGGCAGTGGTGGCAGAACTCCAGCTCCCAGCCCCACCTCAGGTGGATGACTTCTGTTCTTTGTGTGTCTCTGGTAAGACATGGATCTAATAGTGCAGAGCCCAGCACAATGGTCCAGATTCCATGACTTCCCGTGACTCAGCAGTGCCTGCTGGATGGTCCGGCCCTAGCAGCAAGCCTCACTTGTGGTTGGTACCCAAGAAAGGTTGAGTTAATTTGAGTTCGAGACCCAGCAGAAGAAAGGCACATGGTTTACTAAGATGTAAACTTCAGTAAATAAATTTCTCTGTCTTGAATTTCTTTGTCCGTAAAACAGTGGTTTCCAAACTGAGAGCATTCATAATTTCTCAGCTTCCATGATATAGAAATATGGCTACATCTAATTGTATTACTCACTGGGGTGAAAATTTAGCAAAGTTCAACAATTTCTAGAGTTTTGTTCCTGGCTCAGATTCCTTAAGTATTTTCAGGGCTGGGGATAGCCGGGCGTGGTGGCGCATGCCTATAATCCCAGCACTTGTGAGGCTGAGGCAGGAGGATTGTTGTGAGTTCGAGACCAGCCTGAGCTACAAAGTGAGTTTAAGGCCAGCCTGAACTGCATAGTGAGACCCTGTCTCAAAAAGACAAAA
>PVKA01010401.1:0-42680 GCA_004027165.1 Ctenomys sociabilis
TTTTCCCAAAGGATTTGGATACATTGTATCATAGAGATATATGTGTACCTATGTTTATAGCAGCACAATGTGTGATAGCAAAATCTTGGAAACAACCAAGATGTCCATCACATGAGGAATGGTTGAAAAAGATGTGGTATTTCTATATAATGGAGTATTACTCAGCTATTAAGAATGATAAGTTTGAAGCATTTATACTCCTAGAATTTATAAAAATTCTTTTTCTAAAAAATATTTTACTCATTTTAATGAGAAAAAGAAGATGAAATAGCAGTGAAACAGTTTCAAAACAGGTTAGTAGGGCAGTTACAATAACATGTTACATACTGTTGTCTTCATAGTAATTATTCAGAGGACAAGATGTAGACATGATATCTTGTCTAAACAAAGAAATAAGGCAAGAAATTTAATCTTTTTTTCTCCAGTATCAAGATCAAACTCAGAACCTTGCACTTGCCAGGCAGGCACTTATACCACTGAACTATTTCCCCAGCCCCTAAAATTCTTATTTTTTAAATTTTATTGAGAAACAAATAGCAATGAAACAGTTTCAAGACTGATTAATAGGACAGTTTCAGTAATTAATATAAAATACTTATTAAGATTATTTATAACCAATGTTATCTGAACTACAAACATGAAAAAGAATTGCCTTAAAACACAAATATAGGGCTGGGAAAACAGCTCAGTAGAATAAGCACTTGCCTGGCAAGCTCGAGATCCTTAGTTCAATCCCTGGTACCACAAACAAATAAACAAAACAACAGTTTTGTGGTGAAAAAGAAATACACACACACACACACACACACACACACACACACACACAATAGGATAGATATACAGCTACTTTCTCTTAGTTCAACAAGAAAAAAAATTTGTACTAATATTGCAGACAAGAGATCATGTCTGCATCTTGTACTCTGAATAACTACTATGAAGACAAGAATATGTAATGTATTAATTATTATAACTGTCCTACTAACCTGTTTTGAAACTGTCTCATTGCTATTCTTTCTCATTACAATTAATAAAAAATTAAAAAATAAAACACAAATGCATTTCTTACAGAGTAGTCACTAATTAGAACTTGACAAATCCACTTGCTTCTAGTGATATAAAGACTTAAAGTTTGAAAAATTATTTCCCTGTTGGGCTGGGGAGATAGCTTGGGGGTTTAAGCATCTGTCTGGCAAGTGCAAGGACCTGGGTTCGAGTACTGCATACCTTGCCGGCCCAGTGCAGTGTTGGCCACCAAAACTGAGCGGGGTGGGATATGCCTATAATCGCAGCACTGGGGAGGCTGAGAAAGGAGGATCACTATGAGTCTGAGCTGTGTAAGGAGACTCTGTACCAAATAAATAAAATATTTTTTAAAAATTAAAAAAAGAACCCAGAAAACTATTTCCATGTTGATTTTTCTATAGACACAGAGAGTTTTAATACTATTTCATGCTAGTTACAAGTCAGACAAGTTACATGGGAACTAAGAAAAAAATCAAGGCGCTACAACAGAGAAAGGAAACTGCCAACGAGGTCTCTGCTTTCCAGGGCTTCATACTGTACTGTCACTACCTCTAACATGTACAGTTTTAACCCTGACATTTACATTCATTCTATGTATTTTTGACAGTCTCATTAGTTGTTAGCAAGATTACTGATTCCAAAAATGCTTAGCGAGAATATACTAAGTGCTTATTATATTTCCTTAACCATTCTCCAACTATGACTTTTGTTTGTTTACAGAGAGATATAAAAAATTAAATAGAAGCATTTTGTTTTGCCTTATTGAGGCTCAACTAAAACCAAAAGGTAAATATAGTATCTAGAAGAATTGACCCGAGTATGTCCTTTAGGTTGATTGTGGATGATATGCTGAATTGAATTAGGGAGCACTGGAAGCCTACAAACTTTAGAGTGTTTCAATGAGTACAAAAATGAACATAATATTTTCTGTTTTTCTTTAACATAGAGTTTCTTACTGGCTCACTGATTAATGCCTGCTAATTTCTGAGTTATTTATGTAAATCTAAATACATACATATATGTCAAAGGAATGCTTTCTATTTTCTCTGAATATAATACATACTCTCAGCTGGTTGATGCTACAAGAGCCCCATAAGCTTACAATTCAACTTAAGCTCTTCTCCCTGACATTATTCTAATAAAAACTACAAAGATGCTAACAGAATTATAGAATTTAGGCACAGAAACATTGGTGCCACACCCTGGGCTTTGTGGCTTGCAAGCACGTCTATGATTCAGGAAAAGTACCAATGAGCAGTACTGAGTTCACCAACTCCTTCCCAATTCACTCATTCAACAAATGCGTATTATTTACAAATTGTCAGGGATAGAATCATGAGTGAATAACCTGGTATCTGTCACTCCTCTACGAATATAGACAACACGAAAAAAATCGTAACAAACAAATACAAAACTGCAATTACAAAGCAGAGTAGGTGGGGAAATAGCTCAGAGGCATAGGAACAAATTCAAGATCTTGAGTTTGATTCTGGTAACAAAACAAAAACAAAAACAAAAACAAAGCAGGGTAGGTGTTACTAAGAGAACCAAAAATGAAGGCTGTGATGTAAGGAGGCCAGGAAACCTTCCCTAAAGGATGATGCGTAAGTTGAGAGTTATAAGATGAATAGAAATGAAGAAGGTGAAGATGGATGGAAGAACATTCCAGAAAGAGTAATAATTCATGCAAGATCCTACAATAGGTAATAAAAGAAAGCACTAGAGCTACAGCAATGAGAGAAGGAATTAGCATTCAGGTGTCCATAAGAACTGCATTATTAAGGACCTTGTAGGTCGATTACAATAAGAATTTTAATCTTAGCCTAAGAAAAGGAGAGAGACCCCACAGGCTTTACTGCCAAAGGGGAGTATTATGAGATTTATATATATTTTTCAAACTCAGTGAAGTAAGGTCTAAAGGACTAACTGCAGTTGCCCACATAAAGGACATTTTAGTCTTCTACATGTGGTGCATAATAAGAGAAAGAATCTATTAAGAGCAAGGGAGCAGCAACACACATATATTATTGTGGCAAGTGAAATCAATTTTTAGAATGTTACCTCTCTGTCCACTACAGATAAAAGTCAAAGCTTTAAAAATTTTTTTATGTGGAAGTATCAGCTACTTCCCTTTTAATCTGTGTGTTAGGGCTCATGGGAGTATGTGGGCCTGGCTCACTTACTTTAGTATACAGGCAATCTAGACTTCAGGCACCATGAGACCTCTGGCTCTCTAACAGATTCAAAATGACCACAAATAGGAAACATTTTAAATGGATGGTGGGCATCGAGGTAGTCACAACAGTGCAGCTGAAGGTCCTCATAAAAAGATGGGACTTAGCCCAAAAGGTAATCATTAGGTCTTCCACAAGATAGGTCTCATTTTCCCCTGCTACATAGGGGCTTCTTAGTAAGTTTCAATGCATGCTTGGCTTATTGTCTCCTGAAACATTAGAGATTTGAAAGGATCTGGCTGCTTTTTAAAATAGAAGAGTGAAGGGGCCAGGGATAGAGCTCAGCAATGCAGCACCTGCCTGGTAAGTGTAAAGTTCTGAGTTTGATTCCCAGTTAATGTGCCTCCCACCCCATAATAAAATAGAAGAGTCACAAAGAGATTGGAACCACCCTTGACTCTGGCCAAGAGAGATAAATTAATTCTAAAGTAATGGAAGGAAAATAAGAAAAGATGACAGAAGCATGAATCTCTGAGCAAAATAGGGAATAAATGAATATATACATAATGTTTCCATTTTCTAAAGCAAGTTCAAAACCAGACAAGACCAAATTACATTGTTTCAGAGTACAAGTGTAAGTGGGTTAAACAGAAACACAAACAACACTGTCATAACCATAAAAATCAGGGCAGTGGACACTCCTCAGCGGGGAGAGAGGGTTGTGGCAGAGGAGGACAAGAGGCGCTTCTGCAGTGTCCAGTTTCTCAACCTGTGGTATTCACACAGGGATTTAGCTTTTAATAATTCTTTAAAGTATATATTGATATTTTGTTTTTGTTTTTATGGTGCTGGGAATCAGCTCAGCGCCTTGAGCATGGAAGACAACTCTACAACTCAGCCCAATTATATATTAAAATATGCTGTGTATTATGCATACATCTTTATGTATGATATATTTATAATTAAAATTCTTTTAAAAAAAGATCTGTGTGAATAAAGATGACAGGACATTGGGCTGTCAATGTTATTTTGAGACCAAAGTCTAACATGGAAGACAGCACTGAATGGCAAAGTATCACCTTGGCAGCCCTGAAAAGCCAGTTAGTGATAGAATCCGTTGAGTGGAAGCTTCGTATGAGAAGGGGATAAGGAGCAATGACAGTGCTGTTGAGACACCAAGGACAGGGGTGAGCTCAGAGACAATCCAGGATGAAGTCCACCTACAGATGTAGGAAATAAAATCTTACCAGGAAGGGTAAGCCCTGCCCAGTAGAACATGAAGGATCATTTGAAAGGAAGAGTCAAATATGTTTGATAATGAAGAATGCTGGTATTATAGGCATGTGTCACCATGCCCACTTCAAGAGAAGTTTCTTGATAATAGGCTTGGAGAAGAAATAGGCAATCATGAGCATTTACTATTCATATTTATTTATTGATGGTGCCAAGGATTGAACTCAGGACCCTGTACTTGCTAAGCAAGTGCTTACTCTATTGAGCTATCTTCCCAGCCTTATTATTCATTTTAATAGATTACCCCTCTTTTAAAATTAATTTCTTGGTACATTTTAGGTATACATATTGATCACATTCCTTACAGGGAATCGTTATCTATATATAAGTTGAGTCTTTTTTTCTTCACATTTCCCTTTTCTCAGCCCCTTTTACTTTCCTTATTTACGAAAGCTTTGTTTCCATCTTTTCCTTCTTTTCTCATCACTTTTCTCCTCCCTTCTTTTCCCCCGCCTAGACTACTATTTTTAAGGAAATGTTTATTACTTCAATGAAGCAACTTCTAAGGCCATCTAAAGAACTATAGCTTACACAGTGAATTTCAGCTAAGTGAGCTGTGCTTACATTTCAGCTATCTCTCTCTGTCTGTCGGTATGTCTCTCTCTCTCTCTCATATCAGGAGACAGTCATACCCTTGGGACTGAAATTGGCCAGCCTCGTACCCATTAACTTAAATTAATAACTGGACATGAATGTCACTAAAATTTTTGTCTATCTGAATATCTATTGGTTCACTGTTTATCTGTCCATCCACTATTTATAAAATTCCTGATGCTGTATTGTTATCATTACACTAATGGAGATACAGCAATAAACAAGATAGACAACCTCTGTCCTCATAGTGCATGTTATTTAGGGCAAGGGACATACAGTATGAGTCAAAACTAAGTTGTTGAATTATAGTTCTAATAAATGAAACAAGTGGTATGAGATCATAAAAGTCCCTTTAATTGTGGAAGGTTTGAATATTGTAGAAGTAACAATTAAAGCAAAACCTGCAGCATGAAGAGGGGTTAGATGGTTGGGGATGCAGTATACAGAGTCTTCTAGGGTAGAGACTAGCCCAATTCTGGGCTTTGAGGAGGAAGATAGGCATGGGATTCAGCTTTAAGCTTAACATTCAGACTTGAATAAGGCCTTGGATTCTGGCACTGGCTCTTCAGAAGCTGCTATCTGCTTTTACAGAAGATGTCATTTAATTGGTAGAACAGACACTAAAATTAGGTCCACTTTACAAACAAGAGCTATGTGTCGAGTTCAAATTTTCTTAATTTGATTCACGTGACTTTTACATTACTTACAAAATAAACTGCCCCAAAACTTCCATGTCCAATTTCATGCAAATCAATAAAAACTTCCTCAGGATCATCTTTGTGGAAGAGATCAGTAAACTCTGGGTCCTTTGGTACTCCTTTACGCATGATGACCAGTGCTGCAAGTGCTGTGCTCTCCGATATCTCAGTCGGTTATATCTCACATTGATGGGAAAAAAAAAAGGTTTTTTTTTGGCTAAATCTTCAGTACCTGTAGAAAAATAAAGATTGCCATTAATTTATTTCTAACATATCCTGTTTGATAGCAATATAAATACAAATTAATATCAAAGAGCACTTCAATCTTACAACTCAGTATTAAAAAGATAAGTAACCCAAATGAAAATCAGCATATGGTGTAAACAAATATTTCATCTTCCTCTTTTGTAATCTTTTATTTTATTTATCTATTTGGTACAGGGTCTTGCTATGAAGCATGGAATTGTAGTGATCCTCCTGTCTCAGCCTCCCAGCCTTTGGATTACAAGCATGCTCCACCATGTCCAGTCTTGGTAGCTAGCACAGTACTCCTGTGCTGGCCTGGCATGTGGTACTGGGGATCAATCTTGGGCCCTTGCAATTGCCAGGCAGGTGCTTGGACCATTGAGCTATCTCCCCATCCCTATGAATAAATATTTCTGCCAAAAACAACAACAACAACAAAAAACAAATGGGATTAACACATGTGAAGGTGCTCAGCATCATTAGCGATTAGAGAAATGAAAATTAAAACCACAAAAAGGTATTATTTCATACTTGTTGTTACAGCTATAATCAAAAGATTAAGGATCAGTGAGGGTATGGAGAAGTGAAAACTCTCCCACACTGCTGGTAGGCAGGTAAAATGACACAGCCATTTTGGAAAACAGCCTGGAAGTTCATCAATAACTTAAACATGGAATTACTATTTGACTCAGAAATTCTACACTCAGGTATATATCCAAGAGAAATGAAAACATATGTCCATCAAACACTTATGTACAAGTGTAAGCAGGAACATTATTCGCAGTAACCAAAAGTCAGAAGCAACCCACACCTTTGTTAAATAGTAAATGAATAAATGTGCTATCGCCATACAGTGCAATATAGTTCACTGACAAATGCAACATCATGAATGAACCTTGTAAACATTAGGCTAAGAGAAAGAAGCCAGTCATTAGAAACAACATATTGTTTGACTTTTTAATAAAATCTTTAGTATAGAGGCTTGAAGATACAGATCTGTGGTAGCAGAGTGCTTGCCTAGCATGCTTGAAGCCCTGAGTTTACACCACACATACTCTCTCTCTCTCCCCTCTCTCTCTCTCTCTCTCTCTCTCTCTCTTTCTCTCCTAGAGGAGGCAAACCTACAGAATTGATTTGTTTTTTCTTTCTTTCTTTTTGGACAGAACTGGGATTGAATTCAGGCCCTTGCACTTGCCAGTGAAGCACTTATTCTACTGACCCATCTCCCTGACCCGCCGAATTGATTTCTTAAGGGTGGAGGATTCAGGCAGTGACAGCTGAAGGGCATGGGCTTTCTCTTCAGAATGATGAAAATGTTCTAAAATTGATTGTGGTGATGACTCCATAAGTCTGTGACTCTACTAAACACTATTCAATTATACACTTTGGATGGGTAAATTACAAAGCATATAAATTATATCTTCAAAAAGCATTTTGGTAAAGCTAATATTGAAATAAGAGCAGGTATTTATTAAGGACTATTATGTTTTCTAACACTAAACCTTACAAACAGCTTCATAATGTAATGAGTATCGTAATTTTCTAGAACAAGCTAAGTCTGAAAAGTTGAAACAACTACTCCATGGCCAGAAGTCAGTGCTTCTCAGCACCATGATTCAAATCCAGTCAGCAAACTTAACTACCCATCTACCTATTCAATTCATTTTTTCACTTGATAAATAGACTGTGCTGGCTTGGGTGCTAGAGACACAGTAAGAGGTGATCCTATCATTAAAGGGTCTAGAACCACATGAGGTGACCAGTAGCAAGCTGCAGTGACACAAAAGATAAAATAGCCATAGCTAATTGACATTATAAGAGCAAAGCAAGTATTTTTTAATATAAGGATACAACAGCCTGGCCTAACCTAATTTTTAATTAGAAATGAGAAAGCATGCCTTGTTAGAGAAACTAAACGTAGTTCATTCAATATGGAAGGAGGAAACACGAAGCTGGTACAAAGCCAAGGGGAACCACAAAAGGCCTTTTGAGCCATGTTAAGAAAGTTGGCCTTTATCTTGAGGGGAGCAGGGTGCCTCTGAAAGCTCTACGTAGGAAAAGGATCGCCCTGCCAGCACAGCACCTGTCATCCTGGGCAGCCATCCTGCCAGTCTACAGATGAGGAGTGCTCGAGCACAAAGTCACATCAGTACTGTACTGTTGCAAATGTAACTTAAATCTAGCTCTTTGTCAGTCAGGTAATACAAAGAGAAAGCTCAAAAAGTGGTTTCTGTCTTCATAATTTATGTCTAAGGACAGAAAAGAGAAACAACTAAACAAAGCACATACCTTTGGATGTGATGCATAAAAGGCAAATTATCAGATTGCCTTCAAGAAAAACAAAATGACCTATGAACTAAATTTATGAGAATTAAAATCTTCTTAATCACTGAAACACACTATAAATATCTGAATGCTCTGGATGCAGTGTGAATAAAGCTAAATACCTTGAATACTCATTTGGGGAACACAAATTACCATGCCACAGTATAGAAAAAAAGGATTTTTGAAGACATATTTAAATATATTACAGTTATATAATTTAGATATTAATAAATTTTCTTAGATTTTAAAATCTTCTATAATAAATTAAAAGTGAATATTTATTTACTAAGCAACATACCAGAAGCAATATCCATAAATTAAAATAAATAAATTTGACTATATATAATAATTTATTCATTTAAAAAATATAATGGACTTCTGATTATAGCCAAGATAGAGTGAATAGGACTAGAGTTATTATCTTCTACCAGAATCTAAAACACTGGATAAAACATGAATGCTGGTATTTCAAGACAATGGCTATTAGGCAAAGAAGGACAATGATCTCTGACATAAGAGAAGCAAATGATGTGAGCCCCAACTGTCTCAGTTTTATATCCTGTGAGAGTTTCTAGGTCTTGGTGCAGACAGAGGAGGAATCCAACTGGAACTTGGGGGATTCCTTGAGTGGAAGACACATAGGTGACTCTGGAGAGACTGAGGTGGCTGGAGTTCTCATGGCATAGCTTTTATAGAAGGGAACAGCATGGAAAGAGGATATGGGTATGTGCAGATGTTTCCCTCAAGTCTTCATCTGAGTCCTGATCAGTGAATACATGTGCAAAAACTACCTTTGTCCAGGAAAACACCATGTACAAAGACTAGAGAAAAAAGTACGTAGGCTCACAAAAGGCAGTGAGTAGTACTTGTTAGCATCAGGAAACTTCTGATTTATGGGACATTCTTTACAGTACTCTGTGAAGAGTTTTGCCTTAATAGGAATAACTCACCCTAGATTAAATGTAGGTCTGCGATTTCTAACAAATTTAAGGAGGAAGACCTAGAAGGGTCAAGTTATTTTCAAGTAACTCAATTATATTACAGAATAAACTTGAATCACATTTAAAGAAATACAAAACAAAACAAAACAAAACAAAACCCAGTATTCAAAAAGATAAAATTCACAGTGTCCACAGTTGAATGAAAAGTCAATGAAAAAGTACAAAAAAATGACATATAATGAAGAAAAAAGTATTAACATAAATACAAGGGAATTACAATGTGTTACATTTGTATTCCATATGTTTTAAGAGTGAGAGGAAACAGTGAACATATAGATAAGATATAAACTATAAGTCTTTCAAGTTTGAAAACTACAATATAATATCTCAGCTGAAAAACACACCATGGGATGAGTAGCAGATAAGACTTTGCAGAAAATGTTAGTGAGCTTGAAGACCTAATAATAGAAATCATACAGAACAAAATACACACAGAAAAAGGACTAATAAAATAAAGAAAAATCACCAGCCTGAGCTACAAAGTGAGCTTAAGGCCAGCCTGAACTGCATAGTGAGACCCTGTCTCAAAAAGACAAAAAAAAAAAAAAAAAGAAAAATCAAACTGAAGCAGAAGTGATCTATGGAACACCTTCAAGTGACCTAGTACATGTGTCCAATTATGTCTAATTGGAGTCCTTGAAGGAGAAGAAAGAGATGTTAGGACAGAAAAAATGCTTGAAGAAATAATGGTGGAAAAAGTTTTCAAATTTGAGGAAAACTCTAAACCAAAGATCCATGAAAGCCTAAGAAACTCAGGCATGAGAAACAGGAAGAAAATTGTATCAATCCACTCAATAATAACTGGCTTAAAACTTGTAATAAAATGATAGAAGATCCCTTGGTATAAATATTAGAAGCGAGAAGACCTTATTAAAGAGTTGAAAGAGAAAAAAAAAAAAACAAAAAACTCTGTCATACTAGAATTCTACATTTAATGAAAATATCTTTGATAAATGAAGCCAGATAAAGGCTTCAGGACATGCAAAGGCTGAACGAAATGACCTCACTATCTGCACGACAAGAAATGATGAAAGAACTCTTTTAAACAGAAGGAAAACTGTATTAGATAGAAATCTATACAAAAATTTAAAGAAGCAAAATTTACAGCTATTTGGCTAAATGTATGCGATTTTTCCATTATTTAAGTTTCTTTTCTTTTTTCTTTCTTTATTTTTTTGGTATGAGGGACTGAACTCAGGGCCTTGAGCTTGTCAGGCAGGCACTTATGCTGCTCAGCTATTTCCCCAGCCTGATTATTTAAATTTCTTTAAAACATAATTGGTCATTTAAGCAAAAAGAACGACATAATGTGATGTTTAGAATACAATGTAGAAGTGAGACAAATGACAGAACACAGTCTGGAAAGAGAGAAACGGGAGTACATTGTTGTAAAGTTATTATAATATATTAAAATAGTATCAAACCATTTGGATATAGATTATGTGCTATGTAAAAATACATACATATACACAAATGTAGGTATATACATATATATATTTTTAAATGTATTTGGTACAGCGTCTCACTACGCTTGGACTTGCAGTGACCCTCCTGCTTTCAGTCTCCCCAGTGCTGAGATTATAGACGTGCGCCATCATGCCTGGTCTCTGTAACCGGCTCAGCATGCCTGGGGGCAAGGCTGGTGCACATGTGTTGCCAGGGATTGAATCCTGGTCTCTGCACTTGCCTAAGCAGGTGCTTACTCCCCTGAGCTATCTCACTGGCCCTACATATATACTTTTAATATAAATTCACCAATAAAGTTACAGGATGAGAAGAGATATAACTCTAATGAAAAGAAATTCATGCACCTACAATATTCGGATGGCAATGGAATACCCATCTCTGACAAAACTAAACAAAAAAAGGATATGTAAATGAAAGACCATTTTGTATCTCTATATAAAAAATAGTTAGGATAGATATACAGCTACTTTTTCTTAATTCAAGAAGAAGAAAGATTTGCACTAATAGTGTTTGGACAGGATATAACGTCTGCATCTTGTGTTATGAATGACTACTACAAAGACAACAATATGCAATGTATTGTTGTAACTCTCCTACCAACCTGTTTTGAAAATGTCTCATTGCAATTTTTTCTCAACAAAATTAAAAAAAAAGAAAGAAAAGATTAAAGCAGAAATCAATTAAATAAAAATAAAAAACCAAAAGAAACAAATCAATGAAAGAAAACAGAATCATACTTATAAATCTCTTACCAGATGTGATCAGATAAAAAGAAAAGTCACAAGATTCCAATATCAGAAATAAGGGAAGTGACATAAGTACAGATTTAGCTGTTAGGGTTATCTGCAATACTTATCAGCAATGTTACCCAAATAAACTAACATCTCACACAACTTTGATGAAATGAATTAATATTTTAAAAGACACAAATTATCATAGTTTACTCCAAAGAAATAATCTGAAGGACTCTATTTAAGTAATTGAATTTGTAAGTAAAAGTTTTCCCACAAAGAAAATTCCAGTCTCAGATGGCTTCAATAGTGATTGAACTGAACATCTAAGAAAGAAACGCCGATACTACATAACTCTTCCAGATAATAAAAAAGGGAGAAATGAGACTAGGTCGGGTGGTGCGCATCTGTACTCCCAGCACTTGGGAGGCTGAAAACAAGAGGATCACTGTGAGTCTGATTTGCATAGTGAGACCCTATAGACCTTATACTAGATACATTAAAAAAAAAAAAAAAAAGGGAGAAATGTTTCCAAGGCTCATTCTATGAGGCCTACATTTTCCTGATATAAACAATAATCTCTAGAACCAAAAATGACATTAAAATATCTTTTTGAAAGACACTTAACATGAAAAACCAAGCAATATGGCCAGCCAAATAGTTCAGTGGATTAAAATGCCTGTAAGCAGGCTCAGAGGTGGGGTTTGATCCCTGGGCCTGCAGTGCCAGCCCTGCCTCTGGGGCATGGGATGGCAATTGAGACTGGGTGTGGGGCGCCTGCCTATAATCTCAGATCTTGGGAGGCAGCAAACAGGCAGATCACTAGGAGTCTGTTCTAGTAGTGAGACCCTGAACACCCTGTAGACTCTTTCCTAAAATACAAAAAAAAAAAAAAAAAAAAAAAAAAAAAAAAAAAAAAAAAAAAAAAAAAAAAAAAAAAAAAAAAAAAAAAAAAAAAAAGGAAAGAAAAGAATAACCAAACAATATTATTGGGAGAAAAATCTTTGCAAAACATCTCTCATTATAGAGTTTGTATCCAGAAAACAAAAGGAAACCTCAATGCTCAATGATAGTAAGCCAATTTTTAAATGGACAAAGGACTTAAACAGGTATTTCACCAACAAATATAACACTGGCAAAGGAGAGATGACTAACTTCACTAGTTACTATGGAGACATAAATTAAAACCATAGTGAAACTGGGTGTGGTGATGCATACGTGCAATCCCAACACTCTAGAAGGTTGAGGCAGGAAAATGCAACTTGGATAATTTAGCAAGTCTTGTCTTAAGAAAAGGTGAGGGGAGCGGGGCTGGTTATATAGCTCAGTGTAAGGGCCTTGGGGTCAACTGCTAGTACCAGAACCAAAATAAAACCCAGACAAAACTAAACCCAAGGAGATATTACTACATACCAATGAGAGTGGCAAACATTAAAAAACTCGACCATACCAGGCATTGGCAAAAATGTGAAGTAAATGGCTATTTCATACATTGCACGTGAGAATATAAAATGTGATGCAACACTTTCTAATAAATAGGTGGATTCTGAAAAAGTTAAAAACCTATCACAAGGTGCAGCCATCCCCCTCCTCAATGTTTACCACCCCCCACCCCCTGCCACGAAAGCATATGACCCTGAGAAGCCCTGCACACCAATGTTCACAGCAGGTTTATTTTTAATAGCTAGAACTGGAAGCAACCCAAATGTCCATCAACAAATGAATGTATAAACAACCTGTGGTAAATGCAGACAATGGAATGTACCTCAGCAATAAAATGAACTAGTGATACATGCCACAACACGGGTGCATCTTGAAATAATTATATTGAGTGAAAGAAGTCAGACAAAAAGCAGCATATAATTTATGATTTCATTTATATAAAATTCTAGAATGCAGAGAAAATACATCAGTGGTTGCCTGGGGACAGGGTGAGTGTGAGAAGTACTAGGTAGGAGGGATTAGAAAGTGGTGTAAGAGAGATTCTTAGAGCGATGGATGTGTTTATTACCTTCATCATGATAATAGCCATATATATGCAAATAAAATGAGAAAAATTCTTCAGAATTTTTACCTTGTAATTGGGGAAGTTAAAAGGTTTTCTTGAACTGGGCACAGTGCCACATGCCTGTGTAATCCCAGTTACTAGGTAAGGTGTAGGGAGGAGGATGACAAATTCAGGATCAGTCTGGGCAACTTAGTGGGACCCTGTTTAAAATTCAAAGAAAAAGGGGGCTGTGGGTTGCTGATCCCTGGGTTCAATTTCCAGTTCTGCAAAAAATACATAGATTCTTAATAGCAAAGAGGTGAGGACAAACACACCCACAAATGCAGAAGAGATCTGAAATCATTAGTGACATGAAATATGTGTGACTTCCTGAATAATCAAAGTAGTAAAAATTAAAACAAGATCCCTTATTTCATCCACAAAATGGGCAGAGTAACAGAAAAAAAGATACTTTTTGCCAAAAAATAAGGAAGGAGATGTTATTTTTTATACAGTATTAAAGGCATAGAATGGTATGCCCTTTGTCCCAGGGATGCCTTTTTGGGAACTAATACAGGTAGTTTCTTTTTGGTTTTATTTTATTTTAGCATAAGAGACGGGGCATAAGCAGGGAGACCACAGAAAGGCTATGAGAGAGGAGACGGGAAAAGCAGCTTCTTTAACCTATGGATACGGACTTGTTTGCAGCTGGTGTTTGATCTGAAATAAATATTGCGATTTGGGGAAATTTTTTCTTTCTTTCTTTCTTTTTGCTTTTCTGAATTTCAGTTGTTTTTGAAAATTATGTCACTTTTGTTATTACAGGGAAAGAGATACGAAACTGCTATAGTTTGTATATGGAATGTCCCCCAAAGGCCCATGTGGTGAAGGTCATGTGGGCCATTCCTACAGTTATAATCTCAGCTCTCTGGGAGGTGAGGTGGGAGGGTCACCACAAGTTCTGACCTGCAGAGACCCTGTCTTAAGAAATTAAAGAAAGAAAGGAAGGAAGGAAGGAAGGAAGGAAGGAAGAAAGAAAGAAAGAAAGAAAGAAAGAAAGAAAGAAAGAAAGAAAGAAAGAAAGAAAGAAAGAATAAAAACCAGGGTCCTTAGGGTAGTTGCTAGTGGTGGAACCTTGCAGAGGTGAGGCCTAAGAGGTGCTTAACTCACTGAAGCTGTGTCCTTGAAGGGCACTGTGAGCCCCAGCCCTCGCCCTCGTCCTTGTTTTGTTTCCATCGCAGCCTCCTGCCATGGTGTGCTGCTTCACCACAGGCTCAAAGCAACAGAGCCAGGCAATCATAAGTTGAAGCCTCCACAACTGTGAGGCGAAAAAAACCTTTTTCCTTTATAAGTTTATTTTCTGAGGTACTTTCTTATAGTGATAGCTGAATAATACAGAAACCATTTACGTTATTTAAAATTTAATCATAAAAATACTATACAAAAAAATGGTCATTTTTTTTTTCCTGGGAAATTACTTGATAATAGGAATCAAGAAGCTTTAAGTAAGCTCATTTCTTTTGGTCAAATAATTCTCCATGTTGTAAGCTACAACTGAGAGTAAAATAATTTGAAAGAAGTATATTAATAAAAGTATCTCAATTTAATTCATATTTTTAACTTTTATAATTTATTTTGTTTGTTTTTATTTTGAGACAGGGTCTTGCTATATAGTTCAGGATGGCCGTCAGCTCACTATACATCCCAAGCTGTTTTCAAACTCACGGTGATCTTTCTGCCTCAGTCTTCCAAGTGCGGAGGTTGCTGTCATGTGCTGCTTGGCTCAATGTGCTCTCATTTTTTAATTTTTTTGAAAGAACCAGGGATTGAACTCAGGCCCTTGCGCTTGCCAGGTAAGCACTTATTCTACTGAGCCATCTGCCTGGCCCTTAAGTTAGTCATTCCTTTCTTTCTCTCTCTTTTTTTTCTTTTTTGTGGTATTGGGGATAGAACTCAAGACCTTAGGCTTGTCAGGCAGGTGCTTATGCCACAGAGCTATCTCCCTAGCCCTCAATGTGCTTATACAATTCTTGCAAAGATGTTAAAAACTGAACATGGAAAAAGCATGACATAAAAAGAATGACATGCAATTTGTTACTATTTTTAGGAGAAAGCTAAGTCACCAATAAATGCAAAATACCTTTTTGTGCGTGGTACAAAGTACACTGTATCAGTCAGATTCATTTTAGCAGGAATCTTTTTTACTGCCTTTTATAACTTCAGTTGTTAGTATGTATGGTGTACCTACAGAGAAAAAAAAAGATAAATGCATAATTAAAGGAGCAAAAGTAAATAAACAAAAGCTAAAAACAGTTGTTGTGGTACACACCTGTAGTCTCAGCTACTTAAAGAGACTGAGGTGGGACCACTGGAGTCCGGGAGTTCAAGCCCAGTCTGAGCAACACAGCAAGACCCCACCTCTAAAAAAAAATGAAGTGATAGCTGGCAATGTACTGGTTTTAAATATTTACAAATGTGACATTATGAAGTTGAAATTTTATCTTCATTTGTAGATAACAAATGTAAAAGATTTTTCACAACCCAGACATGGGCTACTCTTTCATAAGCAACACAAGGAAACAAATGTGTCATTAGATTTCAGAATCTATACTGAAGCTTCTGCTGGTTTGTTAGCATCTAGGTAACTCAATAGAAGCTACCAGTAGACAGGATAATCTGATAGCTGTGGTAATGCTACTGATTCTCTGTCCGTAAGGCTTATACTCTCAATTGCTTCTCCAACAGGCATGATGGCTTGCATTGATTCATCTAACTTCTCTTTCCTACGCTTTCTTTTAACCAATATCCCACATATTTTTTGGACAGGATGTTCACTTTCAAATTATCTATTAGAGAAATATATGACATATATACATATATGATAATTAAAATAGCTATATTCCTGTCCAGGAAAAACCACATTAACACTTCTCATATTTTTCCCACATACATATTTACTTCTTCACGCCTATTTCTTTTGTTGTGCAGCTGAGATCTACATACAATGTTATAAGCTATCCTTTTTAAAAAATCTAACTCTGCATATATACATGCTGCTCCATCACAAAGATTATTTAATGACTGCTTGATGTCTAGCTGCTGGAAAAGTCATAATCCATTCATAACCATTTCTTTATCATTGAAAACTAAGACTATATTTAACCTTTTATTGTAATTTGAAAGTTTCATTATGTGTTTGGAAGATATTTGTGTTTATTACCTATGTGCATTTTAGGCACTTTTTTGTGACAGATTTCTAGATAGAGTTATTGGGTTTAAGAATATAGTCATTTAAATTTATGTGTATCTGAATAATTTTTAATTGTTTGACTAGCATTGGAGAAGGCGGGCTTACAGGTAAAAAACAAAACAGCTAGAAAAAAAAATATTGACTTTCATTTTCACACTTTTCTTGACAAAGATATCCCCAATTTTCATGTCTATAATTATAAACTGTACCTTTTCATTATTTTTTGCTATTGCCTTGGATTCTTTCTGTGGCCGTGGAATGCTTTAGACTAGCTGGGAGCTAAGCCCTGCATGGATTGAGCAATGCATTTTATTCCAGCACTCACCAATCAATAGCTGCAGCGTCTACCTTACTATTCTAGTCACTGTAGCTTCAATCAACTAAAGTATTCTTTATGACATTACATAAACACTAGTAGCTAATTTCTAAGAAAATATCCTTTACTAGGGCATTTATTAACATCTTCATACCCTGATTAATTTCAAAGGCAGGAGATGTCAACTCCTCGAAAATAGCTTCTTCATACTAAGTCCATGCGTGCTTACTGTTCATCTTCTCTCCAAATGCTCACTCACTACTGTATCATTTTCTTCCAGTGTATGCTCCCATCTCTACAAATGCTCTAGAATGAATTTCCTAAGACTTCTAGGAATTAGCCCTTCTCGCACCACAAACCACATTCCTGAAGTTCACCTACTGGGCTGAGAAGACGCCTCTTTTCTACCATTTCACCATCGTCCTCCTTTCTTCATTAATGTCTCTTTCATCGATCACATGAAGCTGTCTTTTCCTGTTTTCCCAAGTTACTTCTGCTATAATCTCTAGATGAATTTGCTCTTCAAGGATATGCTAAGTCCTTTGCATGGTTGCAAGCTGCTAACTTAATTTCTGTCCCGGCAATGGTGCTTAGCTCCAAAGCTATATATTCCAAAGCTATATATATATATATATATATATATATATATATATATATATTTTTTTTTTTTTTTTTTTTTTTTTTTTTTTTTTTTTTTTCTTTTTTCTTTCAGAATCTGGGATTGAACTCAGGCCCTTGTGCAAAAGCTATATTTTAAATGTCTACTTGACTTCTCCCCTACATGGCTTGCATATTCCTCATAGCAATTCTGCTCTTTCCTTTTCCTGTCTCTCTCATCCAATTTATCTTCAATTCTGCTTCAAGTATTTCTTTGTGTGTATTTTTCACTTACCATTTCTGTGACATACATTTTTTCTATCTCCTCTGCTGTTTCAGTCTCTAGTCTAACTTTTCTAGAACTCATTTTTAAAATGCTATTACCATACTAATCTTTCTAAAGCATAGTTCAGATAATATCACATCTCAGCTCAAAAGCTTTCAAAGTTTTCCTCCTTCCTACAGTATACATAACATTACCTAACGCTCAAACCTGGCTTCAAGCAACTGCTTTAACCTATATTCTGAAACTCATTTAAAAAAAAGAATTACTATCAATTACATGTGCATACACAATTTGTATTTCATTTCATTTCATTTCATACTCTGTCTTTGCTTATGTTGTTTCCCCTGCCTACTATGTCCAAATTGTAACCACTCTTACGGTCTAGCAAATGTTACCTTTTCTATAAAATCTATCATTTTCTCTGTGGGCTTCAGCTTTTAAATATTAAGTATTAATACTTAATGGATAATCAATTGAGTCAGATAAGGCAAAGTAAATGGCATATGCTGCAGGATACTAACCAGCTTTTCTTCTGGATGGTTAACAACCTAAGTTCACAAATCAGAGTTGGACAAATAGAAGAGCCACAAGGCTAGCCAACATTTTGGCTCTAGCCTTTCAAGGTCAGCGAAGACTCAGGACATAGGAGAACCTGTACTGCAACATCATGAAACTCAGTTGAGCTCCAAATTTTCTGAACAAAGAGATTATGGAGCCACAGAGGAAAGAGATTGATGATCTATAGTGTGCCTGGGGAGAGTCACATGGAGAGAAAACTTTTTCTCAGGCTCTCACAGAGAGCAAACTGGTCAAGCATTGGCCGTGACTCATCCACATGGATGACACAGACAAAGGATCTTCAGACTAATGTACAGGACTACAAGATAAACCCTGAGGGGACTTCACTGACCACATAAGAAACATAAAGTACATGTGTTGATATATAAGTCTTGCTCTATCTAGGTCTTAACCATCCAGCAGAAAAGTATAAAAATGAAGTATACATTGTGGGGCCATAATATTAAGCTGAGCTGTAAATGGCTATGGTCAACAACTTCTTTGAATAACTCACTATTGTTGTCAAATGCTGGACTGTGTTGGATTGTGTTGTCGAGTTCAAGCAACTAACTTAGTTGAAAGACAATGGAGTGCCCACCTTTGACAGGTGTAGACAAAGGAAGGGGTATAGAAAGAAAAATTCATGATGTGTGTGTATAGATAGTACAGTTGGGATAGATAATGCTGTGCTTCTACGTAATCCTATGAGAGGCAAGATTTGCACTGATGGTGATTGGACAGGATATTATGTCGGCTTCTAGTACTATGGTCATCCACTAGGAAAATAATTATTGAATTTTTGATATAATTCAGGTATAAAAATAAGATAAATAAACAGCTACACTTAATTTACTGATAAGAGACATCTGTTATAATAATGTCTGTAAGTATAATATCATGTATGCACCTTGTATGATACCAAAACAGTATGAAAACAATTTGCAATGTATTAATTTATCGAATCTGTCTTGTTAAGGTGTCTTAAAACTGTCTGATTAATATTTGTACTTCAATAAAATAAAAAATAAATTAAAAAAATACTTAATGGATGTGAAGTGCTTCTTCAGAGCAGCGTACATGGCTAAGTCCATGTTTAATTGATCCTTGTCTCTTCAGTCATCTTTTAAAAAAACTGTTCTACTGAGCCCTACCTTATATCCATACTCTACTCATTTAAAGCAAACAGCTCAATGGTTTTTGGTACAGTACAGACCTATGCAACCATCACCATAGTTACTTTTAGAATATTGTCAGTAGCACGAAAACAAACTCTGTATCACTCAGCCATCATCCATCTAGTTCTCCCATTGCTGAACGAACAATAATCTGCTTAAAGTCTGTATGGATTTCCTGTTCTGGATAATTCATAAGAGCAGAATATGTGGTCTTGAGGGACTGGCATCTTTCACCTCCCATAATGTCTTCGAAGTTCATCTGGTATCCAGCATGAATCATTGTTTCACTTCTGGTTACTGGCAAACAAGTTTTCGCTATATGAACACACTAAACTTTGCTGAGCCACTCATCAGCTGACAGGTATTTGAACTCTTTCTCCCTTTGATTGTCATGATTAATGCTGCTATAATTATCTGTGCAAAAGATTCTGTGTGGACATATGTTTTCAGTTCTCTTGAGTATATTCCTATGAATGGGCCCCATAGTATTTTTTTATGGTGTGCATACTTCATAAAAATCTGTTGAAACTTCTTCTCCTTTCCATTTCACTCTCAGAATTAAAAATGATAATTCAAAACCATCCTGCTCCCAGAACCAAAGATATTTTTCCTTCCAAGAGCATAACATTTTAAGGACTGATATGATAGTCACAAAACCATTTTTCCCCTCTCCTTGACCTCCTGCAATCTCAACTATTGCATTAATAGTGATAACTTAGAGTTGTGCCAAGAATGTAGTCTTTCAGGTCTTGGGCCCTTGAGCCAACTAAACAAGCCAGCTAGCTTAAAGAAGATTTCATCAGAGACATGCAACTGGAATCATGTTCTTTATTCTTTATTCCCAGAAGTGGAAACCTTCCAAAAACAGTAATCAAGTAAATTATTTTTTATAGACATTATAACTTAAGAAAGAATACTTGGTAGAATTTCCCTCTTCCCAGAAACTTTTGAGAAAGACAATTCATGGAGGACCTTAGTTCCCTTTCTCTGTTTCAATTTGCACCTTTTCAATAGCCAACCAGAAGCCAACTAACTTGAACACCGCAGCACAAAGAGAGGAAATAAGAATTAGAATGTTTCAAACTGGAAAGAATTTTATAGACAGTTATTTTATTTCTTTTTTGTGTGTTTACACGACATTGTAGGAAAGTTAAATATTGCATCACACCTGTAGCGCACTGTTGCCTAAAATTAAAACTCAAGACTTCTGATTTCCCAGGCTGGAAGACTTTGCCCTGAATTACACTGCCCAATCCAGCTTCAAAACATCAAGTATTGCTATTTTAGAGGGTAATAAAGAAAGTTTTAATTTAATGTAAGGTTGGATTTCTGTGTCGTTATTTCTCCCAAGGATTTTATACCAAATATATAGTGGTGGATTCAGTTCTTAGGAGGACTGGAGAGTAAATTTGGGACCTCCATAAGAAAAATAATATAAAATTGTTACATAAAAAGTAGTATAGAGGGCTGGCAGTGTAGCTCAGTAGTTCAGAACTTGCTTAGTATGCACAAAGACTGGGGTTTAATCTCTAATACTGCAAACACAACAAAAGGGTACAGGGCAGTGGTGGTGAACCAATGGCACAAAGGCCACAGCCAGCTGCTTGTTACCACTGAACGCTCTCGAAAGTTCACCATTGTTGGTATAGGGCCTTTGAAAGGGCTGGTGCAAATTAGGGCCCCTAAAACTTACACTTCACAGTAGACTAGCCTGAAGTATGTATGAAGGCTTCATTTTATAGCAGTGAAAAGCGAGGTGCACAAAGGTGATATGGCTTTTTCAAAGTCACAGGGTAAGGACTACCCATTGTTAGCCCCCTTCCAACCTTCCCCAAATATACAACATCCCATTCAGGCTTGAAAAGAATTACCTTTAAAGAAAGTAGCAGGACACTTTTTTGTTAGCTGCTGCTCCTGCCCACTGCCAATATTCTGTGGTGAGGAAACTGCTCTTAGGGTGCCTCACTTTGAAAAGGGAAACTAGGGGACAGTTGCTTTTTATGCCACCAAGATCATACAGCCCACTGTGCTCACATATCATGCCTCTGAGAGCTGAACTGGGACCTTACCATCACCTAAGTTCTAGTAGGTACATGTAGAGGTACTGATTATCACAACAAGAACCTTTAGACTATTTATGCATCAACTGACACTATATTATATGAAGATTTTTCTCATCATTCTTTAAAACTTTATCTATGTATGCTGAAAAGTAAAACTATCAATGTTTTGGCTTACTACAGAGTATTATTTTCTTCATGCTGTAAAAGAAAGTTTAGGGAGAGAGACAGGAAAGGAAAGGCTCCCTTGGGTCATTTAACATTTAGTGTCTTTGTTCTGCCTGCTACTTTTGACATGAGGCCAGAAACTTAGGTCAATTACTCATTTTTCTAGAATAGAATAGTGAGAGATATGAGAAGCTATTGGCTAAAGTGTACAGAGTTTCAGTTAGACAAGAGGAAAAATGACAGGTATCTAAAATAATGGATGTTACTTTGTTTGATTCAATCATAACTAATACATACATCATAATACCACTTTGTACCCCATAAATAATACCTAGGGTTTTATTTTAAGTGAAATGGGAAGGCACTGAAGGTATAGGAGGAAAGTGACATGTATTTAAAAGGATCACTCTGACTAGTCTGTGGAAAACAGAATGTATAGAAGTGAAGTTCATGAGAGGGAAACCTATAGCCACATGCAGAAGAATAAAACCAAACCCCTGCCTCTCACCAGTCAAAAGATCACTTAAGGATGAATTAAAGACTTGACAGTAAGGCTTTAAAGAAGAAAGAACCCAGGAGAAATGCTTCAAGACATTAGAATGGGTAAAGACTTTTTTTAGATCAGACTCCCAAGCACAAAAATAAAAGCAAATATAGGCAAATGGGATTAGATCAAACTAAAAATCTCAATCACAGCTGAAGATGTAGCACAGTGTGAAGCGGCTGCCTCTCATGAGCAAGGTCCAGAAGAAGGGGACAGAGACAGACATTGGCAGAGAAAGGGAGGAAGAGACAGAGACACAGGCAGTACAACAAAAGGAAATACTTCCAAACTATATACCTGGCAAGGGGTATCCATAATATATAAGGAGCACAGAAAGCTTAATAGCAAAAAGATATTTTTAAAATTAAAAAATAGACAATAGACCCAATCTGTAGTTCTTAAAAGAAGATGTATGACTTGTATCCAGATGTCCCTCTCTCTAAAGCCTCACACATTTACAGGTAGGGCTTTTCAGAGCTGGCTGGATGCAGGGCATGTGATACTGGGGTTAAGGATACGTGGTCCCAAATTAGTCCGCTAATTGGAATTCCCACAGTTCTGAGTGTGGATCAGAGGAAGGCCCAACTGGGTGTGGGTGGTGCCTTGCAAAAGGCTTGTGGTGTTTTTTTTTTTTTGTGTGTGTGTGTGTGAAACTGGGGATTGAACTCAGGCCCTTGCACTTGCCAGGGAAGTGCTTATTCCAAGGAGCCATCTCCCCAGCCCTGCAAAAGGCTTGTAGCATGGGTGGGGATAAAAAGGGAAAGCAGACTTGCTGCTGTTACTATTGCCATTTTGCTGCCTTCCGCCTGCCATGCCATGAACTGTCTCTCCTCTGCTGTGCTGCACTGCCCTGGAACCAGCCAACCAAGGACTGGAAGTTCTATGAACTATGAAGTGAAATAAACCTTTACTTCTTTAACTTTGGGTGTCAGGTATTTTGTCTTCGCAACAAGGAAAATAAGGGCAACATGTGAGTGGCTAACAGGCACATGAAAAAATACATCACAATGATAACACCTCATTCCAGCAAGAGTGGCTGTTATCAAAAAGACAAAAGATACCAAGGACAGACAAAGACATAGCAATAGTAAAAAGAGACTGCTCCACAGTGGGAGTAGGAATGTAATTTAGAATGGTCATTATGGAAAGCAGTATGGCGGTTCCTACAAAAGTTAAAATTGATTTTCCGTATGATCTAGCACATCTGCTTCTGGCTATATATAAAGGTAAAATCAGTATGGTGAAGTATGTTTATATGCCTATATTTATTGCAGCACTATTTATAATAGCCAAGAAATGAAACCACACAATTCAAGCCAATGTAACACAGAACAGAACAGAATACTATTCAGCTATAAAAAGGATGAAATCATGTCATTTGCAACAGTGTCACTGTGTGGAGGTAAAGATCGTCATGTTAAGTGAAATGAACCAGGCCAGAAAGCCAAGTCAGGACGATGGTCACACTCATCGTGGCCTTGAAGAATCTTGATGTGACCATAGTTGAGAATAGGATGGTGCTTATCAGAGGATGAGGAGAGTAAAGTTGAGGGAGAGATGGGGAGAGGTTGAACTCAGGAAGTCACAGTGAGATGAACCCATTAAGAAGGGTAAAAAGTTCTAGTATTCGATGGCATACACTACAGATAACAGTAATGTATCGAATATTTAATTCAAAAGAGAATATTTTGAAAAATTTTACCATAGAGCTATAATAGATGTTTGAGGAGAGAGATATATTTATCTTAAGTTTTATACAATTATTGGATTGATTTATAAAAAATCACAGGATAGCCCATGAGTATGTATATTTTAAAATATTTTTATGTATCAGTTAAAAATAAAACACACCATCCAGAAGAAAAGCTGATTAGTATCCTGCAGCATAACAACCTATGTTCACAGATCAAAATTGGAGAAACAGAAGAGCCACAAGGCCAGCCAACATTTTGGCCCTAGCCTTTCAAGATCAGCGAAGACTCAAGACATAGGAGAACCTGTACTGCAACATCATGAATCTCAGTTAAGCTCCAAATTTTCTGAACAAGGAGACCATAGAGCCATAGAAGAAAGAGATTGAAGTTCTATAGTGTGCCTGGGGAGAGTCACATGGAGAGAAAACTTTCTCTCAGGCTCTCACAAAGAGCAAACTGGTCAAGCATTGGCCATGACTCATTCACATGGATGACACAGACAAAGGATCTACAGAATAAGGACTACAAGATAAACCCTGAGGGGACTTCACTGACCTCATAAGAAACAAAAAGTACATGTGTTGGTATATAGGTCTTGCTCTATCTAGGTCTTAACCATCCAGCAGAAAAGTATAAAAATGAGATATATACCGCGGGGCCATAATAGTAAGTTGAGCTGTAAATGGCTATGGTCGACAACTTCTTTGGATAACTCACTATTGTTGTGGAATGCTGGACTGTGTTGGATTGTGTTGTTGAGTTCAGGCACCTAAAGTAGTTGAATGACAATAGAGTGCCCATGTTTGACAGATGTAGACAAAGGAAGGGGTATACAAAGGAAGAATCATGATGTGTGTGTATGGACAGTACAGTTGGGATAGATAACGCTGTGCTTCTACATAATTCTATGAGAAGCAAGATTTGCACTAATGGTGGTTGGACAGGATATTATGTCCGCTTCTAGTACTATGGACAAACACTAGGAAAATAACAAGGTAGAAAGTATTAATTATTGAATCTTTGATGTAATTCAGGTATAAAAAATAAGATACGCAAACAGTTACACTCTCTTAATTTACTGATAATAAACATATGGTATAATAATGTCTGTAAGTATAATAAATGTCTGTAAGTATAATATGTATGCACCTTCTATGATACCAAAACATTATGAAAACAGTTTGCAATGTAATAATTTATCAAATCCATCTTGTCAAAGTATCTTAAAACTGTCTTATTGATATTTGTACTTCAATAAAACAAAACACACACACACACACACACACACACACACACAAAAGCAAACAAAAACAAAGGAGATCTGAAAGAAGGCAGTGCAGAGATCTAGGTAAGAAATGATGGTAGTATATCCGACTCTTCTTAACCACATGTACAATGGCCACAAATCATCTCTGTTATGCTCTGAGCCTCTGAGATTCAAAGGCCTAAAGTCACATGCCCATGTCCAAGCACAGGTGATGGGTGGTCATGGAAGAGATGGCATTCAAACTGCTCTGTGAATAGGTAGGATTTTTTACAGAAAGGATTAGAAGTAAGTGGCATTTATTTCAATGGTTGTTCTGCAGACTTGTGAAAGGATTCATTGCAAAGAAACCTTGAAGAATCTACAGGATCTGGATTGTCAAGAGGCTTCAAAACCACACAAAGGTACTGAGATTTTTTTGTGCAGATGAGGAAAACATTTTAAATGAGTAATAAGCTTTAAGCATAATAATATATGGGCTGGGTGGAAAGTTATTTTTTTGGAGAGGCAATGGAAAGGCTTTATTAGGCAGAATTAAAGTATACTCAGAATGTTAGAGTACATATTTGCAAGAGAGGCACATTATAGTCAGGGGTGGGTGTATTTATGAATTTTCTGGGGCAGAGATTTGTGTAATTTGTGAATACAGTATGGCGAAAGCTGTGGGGTTGATTTTGATAGCCTGTTGGTCTGGAAATATTTTGCTGGGGAAAAAAAAAAAAACACTCACAGTAAAGAAAAGAGTACTGCAAATTTATAGACCCACTTGTTAACTGTGATTATCTTTGGTTGTTAGGAAAATGGGTATTTCCTGTTTTCTCATCTGTACTATTTGTAGTTTCCATTGTACCTATGCCACTTTTGCAAAAACAATCATAAAAACTAAATAAAAATTATTTTAAAAATAATTTTTAAAAATTACATTGGAGGGCTGGAGATGTACATCAGTGGTGGAGTACCTGCCTAGGGCACACTAGCACATGTGAAGCTCTGGATTCAACTCCCAGCACTGAAAAAAAAAGAAAAAGAAAAGACTAGAAGAATACTGGAGTATGGAGATCAGCAAAGGCAGCTGAGCAGGACAGACACTTCATTTTAGAATGCTGGCAATATAGCTGAAGGCAGAAGTAGGCATTGCAGTGTGGGTCCGTGCATCTGGATGTAGGAAGCATGGCAGCAGCATGATGAACCCAATGATTCCCTGGCTGTATAGTCCAGAAAGGGCACGGGAGTCAAAATTAGCTGTGAAGCATAACAACAAAAATAGAGACATCAGTAGAAGAACAATGTTTTCTAGCCAGATTTATTTTAAAGTGCCACATGGGCATTTGGGTAGAGCTATACGGCAAGGAGAAAGAAATGGAGGACGAGGTTCCAGAGAAATGTTGGAGCTAGGGGAGACTTCGAAATCTTTTACAGAAGAAAGGCAAGAGACTCAGGATGCACCTATGACTTAGGCAAAGACTATAGAGAAGAGTTAGGAAGGACAAGCCTTGGGAGAACATCATGAAGTTGAATTCCTAGTGAATGCTAGATTAATACTAAGTACAGCATTATGTTTCTACAGTTAGGCATTGATCCATCTAATGTATTATCAAAAGGTTAAAATAACTTCCCTAAGTCCAACAAACAGAGATGAATAATCAAAAGAATAAAATTTAGGTTCTTACATTTTTAAAATATAACTTTGATATTTGCTTGTCATTTAAGAAAATCTCATCTTTTTGTTTTCAGAAATACATTTAAAATGTTTTTTAAAATTATTTATTTGGTACAGGGTCTTGCTATGCTTGTAGGATAGAAATATATATTAAAAAAGAAATTATGTGTAGTAAGTAGTAAAAGGAACAAAGTGATCTTTTAATCACTACATGATTCTGTATGTGCTCCAACTTCTCCATTCTCTTTATAATCAGAGTTTCAGATGTGGAACAGAATCTGTTATTTCTAAGTAGTGTGAGAGTGATAACTTGGTCCTTATACTACAACAGCCTCAGCTGACTCCTCATCAATGAACACTTCCAGTTGGGTAATGTGAAGGAACAGGTGGGAGAGCTATGAACTGGATATAAGGCTACATCCTGGTTCCTCAGTGGCCCCTAGACGTCTCTATGATATGGATCAAGTTATTTAATTTTTCTTCTTGGCCTCAGATTCTTGGTCTTGGGCTGGGCTGAGACAATTTCTGAGTTTCCTTTTAATTCTAAGATTTTGATCTGTTACTCAGTCTAAATATCTTTTATTCAGATTCAGGCGCACAAAAATACCACTGGTTCAACTTATAATGAAACTTAAAGGAAACACAAGACATAAACACCTTTAGCCTGTGCAAATTTTACCTGCTGCAGACCAATCACAGGAGAGCTCTGGGAAAGATCCATATTTGTAACTTTTTTTTTTTTTTTTTTTTTTTGTATTTAGTACAGGGTCTACAGGGTCTCACTACATAGATAGGACTTGTAGCGAGTGATCCTCCTGTTTACAGCCTCCCAAGGACTGGGATTACAGGCCCGCGCCATCATGCCCAGTCTCAGTTGCTGTCTCAGTGCACCCTGGGGACGGGGCTGACAAGGCAGGCCTGGGGATCGAACCCCCAGCCCTGCAATGTGCCTAAGCATGTGTTTTAATCCACTGAGCTATTTGGCTGGCTCTCTGTACTTGTAACTTTTAACTCCCTGCTATAGGATTATAGTGCCAGGCACTGAAGATAATAGAACATAGAGAAATAAAAGCTTTGAAAATAAACCTTCTTCTAGCTAATGAAGGGTTATCTAGCATGTGATTTTTCTAAACTGTAACAGCTATTAGCAAGTTCTTTTGTTTGTTTGGGACTATTTCTCTTCTGTGTCCTTGAAAAATTTTTCCTAAGCATACTCAGTTACAGAGACTCAAGAACTTCAGAATCAAATTGCACATACTTAAATTTATAATTTACTTCTTTGGGAAGGGGTGACTTGGCTCTTCTATGGACTGAATTTTGTGGTTCACACACTCCATCCCCCAATTCTTGTGTTGAAACAGTAAAGCTCAATGAGGCTATATTTGAAAATCCAGCCTTCAGGAGATAAGGTTATAAGTGAGATCCAAAGGTTTCACAGGGGTTAGGTGAAGGGGAAGAAACATTTCAAGGAAGGGCCAGGGAAACACATGATGAGAAGGCAGCTATCTACAATCCAGGAAGAAAGCCTTCACCAGAAGCCAAATCCGCAGGTCCTTTGATGTTGGGCTTGTAGCCTTCAGAACTGTGACTGTACATTTCCACTGTAAGCCACGTAGTCTATGCTATTTTGTTATAGTAGCAGTAGAGACAAAGCAGGGGGAGAACCATCTGGACAATTTTCAAACAGTTACTAATTTAGTGGTCAAAAATGTATCCTTCACATAGCTGGAAAAATGGACTTTAATAATCCTTGTTCCTTTAATATATATCTTTTTTTAAAATGTATTTGGTACAGCGTCTCACTACACAGCTTGGACTCATAATGATCCTCCTGTTTTTAGCCTCCCCAGTGCTGGGATTACAGACATGCATCACCATGCTCGGACTCTGGGTGGCCAGATTAGCATACCCAAGGGCAGGGCCAGCACCGCATGTGGTTCTGGGAATGGAGCCCCGGTCCCTGCTCTTGCCCAAGCAGGTGCTTAGTCTACTGAGCTCTCTCGATGGCCCTCAAAATACATCTTGATAATTCAAAGTCCTGGGTAAAAATGTTGTTCCTCAAAATTGAGGTAAAAGTTCATAATTACACTTAGATTCTGTCTAATACTTGGGAAAAACCTTAAATAAGAGAACATGTACTTAGAGAACATACACTTTAGCAAGTGTAAAATCTTGACCTAAAATCTGTTTCCAAAGACTTTCAATTTATTTGACTTTTCAATAATACTGCCTCTGAGTAAGAACCTAAAATGTACAACCTCCTCAAGATGTGATTACAACTATTGTCCTCTTCAGGTACATAGAGTAGCTTCTTTATCTTTGAGCGATATGCCTGAACTTCAGAAATTTAGTGAAAGCTATCAGCATGCATATACCATTTGTTTTTAAATACTCTTTAAATCAATTTATGAATCTAACCTGTGTACCTCTGCCCACACTGTGGACCTGAAAGTAAAACCTGACCATGCTACTTTCCAGCTTAAACCTTGTTAATCTCCATCATGTTCAGAACATAAAAATCTAAGCTCTTTGTAGATGGCATGTGAAATCCTCTGTGATCTGCTCCTTGTTTACTTTGGAAATTTGTCTGTGGGAATTCTGGAGTCTCATGCTAGGTGTCCCAGCTACCTCAAACTACATCCCTTGGATTATTGAGAAGACGCTGTTGGCAAGAAAGGAAGGACTCCTTCCTAGCTCACTATAATTTCTTCAAGAACACTTCCTACTCTTACATGGAAATATTCTTGACTAATCCCTAAGATACAGCATATTCTTCTTTCACTTCTGTTCCTGCAGAAGGGTGCTACAAGTGTTTCTTTTATGTAAGGTATTTTCCAGGCAAGATTTATGTTGTTCTAAGTAAGTATCTCATTAGGATCATAAAATGCTAGAAGTGAGAGGTCATTTTTATATTGTCACTAACTAGCAGACTAGCTGATACATCTCATGTGGATAAAAAGTGACACTGAAAGTGAGGTGTGGAAGCACCTGGCTATAATCACATGGAAGGATGAGACAGGAGGATTACCATGAGCTAGAGGCCAGCCTGGATTCCACAGTGAGCTCAAGGCCAGCCTGAGCTACATAGCAAGACCTTGTCTCAAGAGGCAGAAAAAACAAAACAAAACAAAACAAAAAAAAAACAAAGAGTGTTCTTGAATTCTGCTAACCCCTATAGAAAATGTATCACAATGTTTATTATTTTATGGTCTGTTATGGTAAAAGTCAGTGTAAAACACATACCATCACTGCATTTTGTCTTTTGCTTGAATCACTATTTCCACAGGCTGTTTTACTTAAATGGAATATAATGTTTATTTTAGAAATTTTATCAAACTATCTGATCTAAGTCTCAGTAATTGAAAAAAATAATTTCAGAATTATCAGCACCCTCCTCTCACTTTTTAGTGGCCTATGTGCTGTGGCTGGGAAACAAAACATCCTCTTTTAAGTCATGCTCACTGTGCTGAAAGGTTGACTGGCAGCTCTGCTGGGCTTCGGCAGTGACTGGATTACAGGGTTCTCATTTCAGCAGGTGGACCCATCCACGGATCCGTGCATTAGCTGAAAGGACTCTTAGAGGCAGGGCTCCTTGAAGAAGTGGGCTCCTGGAGGTGCACCTTTGTGGGCCGGCTTGTCCCTGGCCTCTTCCAGTCTCTTGCCCTGTTTCCTGGTTGCCAGAAGGTGAGCCTCTTTCTTCCCACATGTTATTCTGCCTAGCCACAAGCCTAGAGCCATAGAATCCAATCACCAGGTACTACAGTCCCTGAAGCTGTGAGCCAAAATACTTTTCCTCTAAATTGTTGTTTTCAGGTGGTGATGGAAAGCTGAACTGACACACCATCTATCTTAATATATGTCTTAAAAGTATGAGGACTTGAGATTACCTCATTTAATCATTTATAAACCCCTCTGGAGTCAGAATTTACATGTGTTAATTCTACAAAAGTTAGGTAAAATGTATAGTATATATTAAGTAAAAATTTAATCCTCCTGTACAATATTTTTTCTCTATGAAAAGATAATCCTTTTTTTTTTTGGAGACAGGGTCTCACTATGCAGCTCAGGCTGGCCTTAAGCTCACTCTGTAGCTCAGGCTGGTCTTGAACTCACAACAATTCTCCTGCCTCAGCCTCTCCAGTGCTGGGATTGCGCCACCACACCTGGCTATAATCCATAGTGTTTTTGGATTGAGTACTTGACAGTCTATTAAGGAGGCCTGCCTTCATTCAGCAAATCCAAAATGTCACTTACAATGTTTTGTAGGATTTCTTTCAATCTTTTAGGAGGATTTTTTTTTTTTTTTTCAAACCTTCATTCATCATTGCTTGATTTTGGAAAATGAACTAGTATTTGCAATGAATAGTCAAGAGAGAATCCATGGGCACTGAGGACAGAAGTTAAAAGATAATTTCCTCATTAGGGCTCACTTTACTGTAATCGATATCGTCATCACCACACTTATTCAATGCCTATTCTGTATTACACATTGCCTCATTTAATCTGTAATACAAAACTATGGAGGAGTCACTACTATTGCTGTCATTCTACAGATAAAAATCTGAGAACCAGCTTCACAGAGGCAGGGTGGTGAAGCTAGGATTCATATCTATGTGCCTACCCTCAGGCCCAGTCTTTTAGCCACTGTGGTGGAGTTTTCAGTTACATTGTTTTATGAAAGGTTGCAGAAATTAGTGACTCATTAAGTTATAAAGGATTTCATCTAGCTAACAAGGAACCTGAATACTAAATGCTTAATCATTTGACTTGCTTTACCCAACAGCAAACCAGAAAGTTAAGCCTTTCCATCTAAACTTTCTTTTCAACTTTGTTCTTTAAAAAAGGAAACATAGCCAGGTATTTAGTGGACCATGTTTACTGTCCCAGCTACCTGAAGGCTGAGGATTGTTTGAGTGTGGGGTTTGCGATCAGCCTAGGCCACATAGTCAGAATCTGTCTCAGGGGGAAAAGGAAAAATTTTAATGTCATTATTGAGAATTTGTTTGGTGAAAAGTGGTATGCTTTTATATACTAGAAAGTCAGCATTTCAAATTTTCAAGTTAGCATTTGAAACTCTTGCCTAATTTCTAATGTTGAAAGGACAATTCAGCATTCTTAGTCACTTTTAATTTTGCTTTGCCTCTGGCAGTTCGTGCAAGCATCCATATGGGCAGACAGGATACGTGTCAGAACAGTTTACTCCTTTGCAAGCCACCTTACTACACTTTGGCAACTGTCTCCCCCAGAGACCAGAGGAACTGCCTGATTCAAAAGTATGTGAAACCATATGTGTTCTGGCCAACGTTCAAGTCAGTAAAGAAAGTCAAAATTAAATTGTTTTTAAAAGTAAATGGTCCTGTAACAAATGACTGGGATGTCTCTGATGCCTTAGATTAACTTGAAGGATAAGACAAAATATAAAAGGAACAGAAAGTAATATCTGAAAGAGTTACACTGCTATGGTTTATTTTTATTTATTTATTTTTTTGTCTTTTTGAGACAGGGTCTCACTATGCAGTTCAGGCTGGCCTTAAGCTCACTTTGTAGCTCAGGCTGGTCTCGAACTCACAACAATCTTTCTGCCTCAGCCTCCCGAGTGCTGGGATTACAGGCATGCGCCAGCACACCTGGCGCTGCTATGGTTTATATTTGTATGTCTCCCTTATACACTCATAAATGGGCCTTTTCAGGGGTGGACTAGGTCATGGAGGGGTGATACTCAACAGTGGATTAGAACATCGAGTTCATAGGTAAATGTGATTTGAGAGGTGAAGCCTGATTGGAGGAGGTGGGTCATGGGGGTGTGATTTGAGAGGTGAAGCCTGATTGGAGGAGATGGGTCACTGGGGCATGGCCTGGGAACTCCACTCTGTTCCTCCTCCCTTGATTTCCTGCTTCCCATTACCATGGCATGAGCTGTTTCTCCTCTGCCGTGCCCGACTGCCTTGGAGCCAGTGGACTATGAGCTGACACCTCTATAAACTGTGAGCTAAAATACACTGTTCCTTAAGTTGTGGGTGTTGGGTACTCTAGCTCAGTGACCAGAAAGTAACTAAGACAAATGCCTAGTAAAATTTTATTCTGCAGGTATTTATAATATAGAAGGTAGATGAGCAACATCTGCAAATAATGATACTGATAGTAAGTTCAATCACATCTTCAATCCTCTGGCTTCTCACCATTTCACACATGCCCTGGATGCTGTTTTCCTAATACACTGGGCTCTAATAGTACCACTCAACTATTCAAAAGTCGTTGATGGAGACAACAAGTTTCATAATAAAATACTCAAAGCTACAAAGATATGGTTTGAATTCAAATTTACCATATTCCTACTTCTTTGATTCTGCTGGATAATCATAGTCTCTCAGTTCTGTGTCTTTCACTTAACAGTGTTTTTTCCCATTTCCTTAAGTCAAGAGCCTTATCTAGGCATGGTGGTACCTGCGACACTCACATATGGAAGGCTGAGGCGGTAAGATCACCACAAGTTTGAGGCCAGCCTGAGCTACATAGTGGGACCCTCAATAAAAGACAAAATAACCCCCCAATAAAACAATAACAACAAAATAGTCAAAATTCAACTGTTCCTATAAGACCCAATTAAATCTCACCTCTTCCCCAACCTGTGATAATAAGAATTCAGTTTCCAGGGAACTTCATTTCTATACTTGCATTATAATACATCTCATATTTATCTGATATTATATTAATAATACTATATTTAACTTGTATTGTTATATTATATTATATTATCATAGCTGTTCCCTCAACTAGAAAACAGCTTCTTTCACCTTTTCCTTCATACATATGTCATTCTTTCCTTCTACTCCTACAGCTATATCATATAATTTTTAAGGACTTTTTTGGGGGCTGGCTCAGGATGCCTTAAGGGCTGGTCTGGAAAGGCAAGAGGATCTGGAGATTGAACCACAATATCCTGAGCCTGACTGCCTTTGCTTAAGCAGGCACTTAAACAACTGAGCTAATGGGCAGGCCCCTAATTTTTAAAAATATAGGGGAAAGAAGAGTAAGTAAAAAGAATCAAGATGTGTTATATACATCTATCAATTCTCCCTGAAGAATGTGATCATTATACACTTAATAAAAATAAAATTAAGCAATGTGAATTGACAATATGATTTGAATTGCAGCTTCAAATTATCTACAATTCACGTAAGAGATGTTTATTTCATACCAAGTGCAGTTCTGAGCACTTGGAAAAAAAAATCAAACACTCTCTATACTTGTGATGCTTAAATTTTAGTGGTGAGATATAGATAATAAATATAAGATACACTAGTATGTTAGAGAAAGATGAGTGCTTTGAAAAACAATAAATACATGCAGCACACGATGGGATGAGGGCTACCATGTGTGGGGGCGACGGCAACTTTGACCAGGGCTGGCAGCACTGAGCTCACTGAAAAGGTGAAATCTAACTGCACTCAGTTTGGGAAGGAGATGCTAATACCTGTGCAGCTTTCTAGCAGAGAGCAACAAGAGCAAAGACTCAAATGAATTAGGTGGCCAGAGCAGAGAGGCAAGGCAAGGACAGAGCGAGAAATGGCAGAGGACGTCACACCTGGCTTTATGCAATCCTGGTGTAAGGATTCCAGGTCTTATTCAGAGACAGGAAACCAAGGCAGGGTTTTGAGGAGAGAGGTATGGAAATCTGACTTACATCTTAAAGGATTCTTCTCTCTTGAGAGTAAGCTGAACAAAGTATAGCTAGGCACTGCTAGGATAGCACAGGTGAGATGTGATGGTGGCTTGAACCAAAGAAATAGCAGTGAAGGTGGCAGGAGTTCATCTTATGTGTAAATGTACACATGAAGCAAGTTTGGTGGTGCATAACTGGAATCCTAGCGCTAGCAAGGCTGGAGCAGGTGCATCGCTGTGAGTTCACCTAATGTTCTCAAGGCCAGCCTGGACTACATAGTGAGACCCTGTCTGAAGAAAACAAAAATGAAACAAACAAATGTATGTGCATCACATAGTGATGTTTTAGTCAACAATGGACTGTGTATACAACACTCACGCTGTAAGGTTGTAGTGGTGCTGAAAAAGTCCAATTGTGTAGTAGCATCACAGACAACTTAATGTCATAGTGGCATGTGTTCTTGTGTTTGTGGTGATGCTGATACACACAAGTATTTATCATTGTGTTATAACTGCCTGCTATGTGTAGCAGAATGACGTGTCCCATAGGTTTGTAGTTTAGGAGCAACAGACTACCCCGAACAGCCCAGCTGTGGATGAGGTGATACCATGTAGGTTTGTGTAAGCTTAGTCCATGATGTTCATGCAAAGACAGACTTGTTTCTCAGAAAGCATCCCTTGGGATGTGACAACAGACAACAGTGTAAAACATAATATTAAATTTAATGGATAATTATATCAAAAAAGTTAAACACAGAATAGGATCCCTCAGATAAAACAGTCAAATCTTCTAAAACCTTTGAAGAGTATTCAAATACTGTCTGTTCTTCCTTCCCATAAAAATTTCCCAATTAGAACAAAACACCTAAGAGACTTACACAACTTTTTACCGCCGTAGTTATGTTCACTTCAGAATACAGTACCCACCCTTGAAAAATCAATAAATAATAGACCATGATGGCAAATCAAAAAGGATGCAAAAGGATATTTTTATGTATCTTAGGCACTTAAGGTTTCCCACCATTTTGTGAATTATACAGTTCTCTTTGTCATGTGTTTAATTACTAGAGGTTATTAAAGAAAACTTTGTTATTATTATCGTATTTAGTGCAGGTTCTACAGGGTCTATGGGTCTCACTACATAGATCAGACTCCTAGTAACCCTCCCGTTTTCAGCCTCCCAAGCACTGGGATTACAAGCACTGCACACCACTATACCCAGTCTCAATCGCCATCCCAGCATGCCTTGGGGACAGGGCTGGCATAGCAGGCTGGGATTGAACCTCAGATCCCTGTGTCTGCCTAAGCAGGTGCTTTAATTCACTGAGCTATTTGGCTGGCTCTAAAGAAAACTTCAAATATTTGTTTTTGTGCCTGAAAACTAGGGTGGGGAATGGAAATTCCTAGGTACAATGTAAATGGATCCCTGCAAGTCTAGATTGAGGGTGATAGACACCACTGGGGGTGTCAAGGTTCTTTGACAGGGTTCAACTTGGGGATTTTGGGTATTTTAGACTTTCTTCTTCATCCATCCCATTAACTGATTAAAGCCCAGTCCATACAAATAATGCATAGTTATTGGGCTAGATCACTTCACTGCTTTTGTGCTAGGTCTAGATTGTCAGCCCAGGTGCACCCTCAAAGGAAATCAAGGTGATTCCTCTGCTTAGAGAAGGAAATTGTACAGCATTGTTTTGGAACTAGAGGCAGCCAGCTCAGTAAAGGAAATGCACCCCTGTTCATCTGAACAAGGTCCTCCCCGTCTGCTAGGTAGCAAAGGCTGGAAGAGCAAGACCAAAGGCTCCAAGGATGGAGGATGTAAAAGGAAGTCTCTTTTCCGCTCAGCACTTTGGCAGTCAGGGCACTGAATTTACATCTGTGTGAGTGGTAACTTCCAAATGTCTGAGAAAGTAAATGTGAGCTGAATGTCAAGTGATAAAAGAGATAATTCTGAGAGACTCTGTATGGGGGGTTGGGAGTTCGGTACCAAGGAGGCTAGAACTGGCACAGTGAAAAATTTGCAAACCTGAAACCCACACTGAGTGCAAATGAACTCAGACCAAGTTTTCTAAATAATCTTACACACATACACACAGTCACACATACATAGATAGACACAGACAGAGACACAGATGGATAGAGAGATAAGACAGACAAAGACTTTGATATCAAGGGTATTTTGTAAGTGCTCTTTTCTTCCTGAATTCTATTGCTCTTTCTGCTTCTCAACAATTTTATGGGTCAGTGGCCTGATTATTTCTTTGGTCTCCCTTCCTCTCCCCTCTCCTCTCTTCCCCTCTCCTCCCCTCTCCTCCCTTCCCTTCCCCTCCCCTTTTTTCCCCTCCCCTCCCTTCCCTCTTTCTTCCCCTTCCTCCTCCCCTCTCTTTTCTTTTTTCTTCTCTTTCCCTTCCCTTTTCCTTTTCTTTCCCTTTCCTTCTCCCTCCTTTCTCTCTTTCATTTCTCTTACACAGCCAGAAATAACTAAATGCAGTTCTCCTTCAAGTACTAATGTTTTAATCTTACATGTTTGCCCTTTCCAGATCACCTGCCTGGTTTTCCTTGGTGCAGATAAATGTTAGGTAGTCTCATATCACAGGCAGCTCCAAAAGTCACCACCAAAGATGGCTCAGTTAAAGGTGCAAAGAGATGGTGATATCAAAGCAAGGTAACTGTTAATAGATTAGAAACAAAAAATAAAACACAGACATGGGAAACCCTGGCATGCTCAAAGAGCCTGGCACAGAGGGAGTTCAATAATAAAAGTTTACTTAAATTTTAATGAAATCTTAAGGATCTTTCTCATCCAAAGAAATCCTGGTTTCTGTAGCTAGATTCATTCCCAAAGCCAGAATTCATGAATGGGGATTCAATGAGATACTTTTTTTTCTTTCACTTAAATTGCAGTTATTAAAACCAGAAGTAAAAACAAAATAAACCAGAAGTAGTAGACAGAAAACTCAAATTCTAAACAAGATAAAAAAATGAGTGTATGAAAAGTATGAAGGCCAAAGATGGTCTATTGAAATCATATTCTTTCTTAAACTATTCTCCTTTAGCTTTAGTAAAATTACATTATTTATGAACAAAATTTAAACTTACAATGTCTCTTTCAGAATATTTATATGCTTCTGATATTGTTTCAGTAGGTATTTTTGTGTTTCTGTTGTTGTCAACTGTATAGCCTCTTCACTTCTAAGTGGGGGAGACAAAGCAGAGCAGGACTTCCAGGGGAGACCAAGGAAGGAAACCATGGTGACCTGCAGTGTCCTCACCTTACTGGTCACAGCCGCGCTGCTGGAGGAGGAGTGAGGGAGAGCGAAAATGTTGGCAAGAGGGAAAATTAGGTCAAGAGCCCCAGGTCTCAGGATGAAGGACAGAGCAACCTAGAAGATTCTGGCACAGGCTGATTGCTCCTGCTCACTACTGAAGGCAGTGTAGTGCGCTAGCTAAAAGCATTAACTCCAATGCAAGATTACTTGTGTCTGAATTGTGTTTCTGATCAAATAATTTAATCTCTCCTAGCCTCAGATATAATACAAATACTTGGAAATTGTTGGAAGGATTATATGAGATATTCAAAGTAAGACTCATATTTTAAATTACAATTGCTAAATTGTGTTAGCTATGAACTATTATTGCCAATAAATGAGTTTATGTTTTCTGTATCTTTTGATGTCCCTACAAATATGTTCTTTTTTTTTTTTTAAAGGAGATGGAATAGTACCTATATAACTCTTCTTAAACTATTGCTTATAATAAATATTCTATATGCTATAATCCATTATTATTTTTTAAATGTATTCAGTACAGGGTATATAGGGTCTCACTACACAGATCAGACTCATAGTGTTCCTCGTGTTTTCAGCCTCCCAAGTGCTGGGATTATAGGTGCGTGTCACCATGTAATCCATTCTTGGAGGGAACAATCACAATATTTATTTTCAGAAAGGTGGCTTGTGAAAGTGCAGTTGCTGTGACTTGGACAAGAATGCTCTGGCAGACCCTGCCTGTCAGTTGCTTGCCTGACCTACAAATCCTGCCCTTCATCATGCTGATGGAAAACTTTCATCCACCCAGGATGAGGCGCAATGGGTCTAAGCCAGCTATGGTAATCTTTTAATTGCTTTTCCAGCATGGATCTAGCGATGATGAACCAGTTCTGCCCAAGAGCACTGAAGGAGACATCACCTGGAAGCCTCTGGATTAGCAACTGGGGGAGGGAATAAAAGAAAAATCAAATTGTCCCTTTGCAGGGAGAATTGCTAAGGTACCACTATTTGTTATATATTCAGTTTGTGAGAATGCAAGGAAATAGTTTCAAGCAAGTACACAATTTTCAACAGTTCTCAGTTTTGTCATAATGTTTCTAAAATGACAGGTGAAAATAAAGAAGTTGTTAATTAAAGTAACAAAGACACTTCTCTGGCTCTTCTATGTGTGGTAGGTGCAAGGAAGGATTAATTGTGTATTTGTATATCCTTTGGGAATTATATGGTATTAGTAGATGTGATAGTTGGGTAAGGACATGGCAAAGAGAACAGAATTAGAGGGTCTCAGGTCGAAGTGATTAGGATAGTGTGTACAATCTGTGGTAATATTCATGAGGTCTGTTTTAAGTGAGTTCAATATGATGGTGTATAGCCCAATGCAGACAGTTGGAAGATGGCATAGAATTTTTTTTTTTTCCTTGTTCAAGAGCCTAGGCCTCATTGCTTGCCATAGGTTGGCTCTGATCCCCTGGGCTCAAATGAATCTCCTGCTTCAGCCTCCTGAGTAAATGCAGGAGCCATGCCTGGCTTTAGCATGTCAATGGATCTGGGTGTTCTAGAATAATCTCAGTGTAACTGATGACTGCACTGTAGATTTGCTAGTCATATGACCCTAATAAATTATTTAGGAATGCTAAGTCTCATTTTCTTCACCTATAAGAGACAAAATATAAAGAATAACAACTATCAGGTTGCTGAGAAAAATAAGTGAGATAATAAATTTAATATTTTTAATACAGTGACAAGTACATAGATTTTTTTTTCCTTTTTTGAGATCCTCCTGGAAGCTGGTAAATTCTTAAATACATATTTGAAGTCACAAAGGGAAAGAAGAACCATGAAAGGAGACAGGGAAAAGGTGACTGGTTCACTTATTTATTCATAAAAAATCAAAGTGTGCTGAATATCTATAATGTGTAAAGTATTGGGATAAAACCTAACACAGTATAAAGAAACATTTAGTTCACTTACACTGAATTATCATAGCTAAGTACTTTTAAGAATTTCTTAATGTTGAGGATAGAACACATGGCCTCCTAAATGCCAGGCAAGTGTGTACCACTGAACTGTACCCCCAGTTTCCATTGGGTACTTTATCAGGTACTTATGATACACTTTTAAGGTATATAATGCAATTTGGAGATTTCCCAAAGTAAATAAGATTAAGTGAACATATTAAAATAAAGATCTCAACCTCTATTTGAAGACTAAAGTTGTCAAATGGAAATTATCGGTAATCTCAGAGAAAAACGTTCAGTTAGTCAAAACAGGGTTGGGTTGGGACAGGCTTGACTTCATGAAAATAGGCAGGCTTGGAGAACTGGAAGGGACAAAGACAGCTAATACTTAGTCATTAAAAAAAAACAAAACTGGCAATGCTAGATTAAAAAATCTATTCACTCATAAAGGAATGAATAAAGTAGATGAATACAAGAATAATTATGTAATGGCAATACCTTGATAAGCTTGGTACTGCAAAGACATGGGAACAGACAGATTTTCCTTAAGTAGGAGGACCTTTCAGAATTTTAGTAGGACAGGGTAAGATTTTTTTCTACAAGTGAAAATTACAGTATCACAAAGAGCATTTTATAAAAATGTTCTCCATCATTGCAGTTTGTGTTGAGATCTCAGGGGAAGATGTGTGGAATTCTACTGTATTTTCAGAAATAATATCTGTAATACCACCACCCCATTTTATTTCTGGGGCCAGCTGAACCAAAACCGAAATATACTCTTAAATATCCACCCAAGCAAGGAACACACCTAAGATCAGCAAACAGATAAACATTCCGTTCTTCCACCTGACATATTTTCACTCTTTAGCTGAATTCCTTTCACAGTTTCAACTTCAGCTTCTATAGAATAGTGATTTAATTGTAATAAAAAATGTATTTCAAACCCTAACCACCCTTCTTAAAACCAGCAATCCCCATTCCCTATTCTTGCATGTGTTTTTTATGTCATAGCATTTATTGTTATCTAATATACTATGTATTTTCCTTAATTGCGTATGTTCTGTCTTCCACTTCTATAAGGTAAACTCTGTAAGGAGAGATTTTCAGGCTGTTGTGTACACTGTTATACCTCCACCATCACAGTGTTTAGCAAGTAACACTTGCACAAGCATAGCTGCTATAGGACTGGACTGATTAACTCAATCTATTCCATTACAAAAAAACTAGTGTTGTAAAATGTGACTTTTATCTATGTACCACTTCATGTTAATAGTACCTTAAAATTTTCATATGATGTCATATGAATTATTTTCTTCTTAATAAGGTTAAGTTTCTTTAAAGGTAGGCGCCATTGTTGACCAGTAAATAAAGTGCAGTTAACTCTTCTTTTTACTCTCTTGGTCTCATCTTTCCCTTTTGAAGCCTCATGCCAACAGTGTTTCACTAAAGAGAGTCAGACATCATTTCAGTGAAATCATTTTCTACGCAACTTTGTTATGAAGTGATTGAATAGGCTATGGAGTTAAGCTGTTGAAATAGTAAGCAGTGTTTTTCATAAGAAAAATTCTTTTATGAGTTCCAGTGCAATAAAACAGTTCAGTGATTCAACTGGCTGAATTACATTTCATTCACTTAGAGGGAAGTTCCTCCAGAGAAAAACTAAAGAGAAGCCGGGCGTGGTGGCGCATGCCTGTAATCCCAGCACTGGGAGGCTGAGGCAGGAGGATTGTTGTGAGTTCAATACCAGCCTGAGCTACAAAGTGAGCTTAAGGCCAGCCTGAACTGCATAGTGAGACCCTGTCTCAAAAAGACAAAAAAAAAAAAAAAAAAAAAAAAGAAAAACTAAAGAGAATATTCTTCCTTCTAACTTTGGTTCTCTGTAAGTTTCACTCTTGGTGCTATTGATCCTACTAAGCATTAGAAGGGCTCTGGGAACAGAGAAATCAGCTGCGTGAGTTAGGCTCACTATATTAGTCCAAAGGGAGTCTTCACTGTTTGATCTTTATTTTTCTTTTGTCTTCCTGGGGCTGAATCCAGGACCTCGTGCATGCTAGGCCAGTGCCTTACCACTGAGCTACATCCCCAGCTCACTACTTGGTCTTCAATCCTTAACTCTCCCTTTCTAGACTTCTTGACATGTTATTTGGTTACTTCTTCATAGCCCAGCGCAAAAGTATTATCATACTTTATCATAAGAAACTTCCTAACTATTCTCTACCAACTTTTTTAAAAGACTGTAATCTCAAATCAAGGCAAATGAAAAAACGCACTTTGAATAAATATGATCAGCGCTGCTTTAGGGCTTCTGATGCTTGAATGTCACAAAGGTTCAACTTACATTTCAGTTTGTTTTAATGTGTGGTGTCCTTAGCAATTTATTCAGAAAGTGTTCTCAAATCTTACTGATAAGCTTAGGAAACTTGTCTTCGTAAGGGCTTGGCTATGACACCTAGGTTAGAAAGGCAAATGTTTACATTTTACGCTGCCACTTTCTAGTATGGTTTTTAGCCTGCTGCTTGGAAAGACTTTTTGTGAAGGATAGGAGGACAGGTCTTAGGTAAGGCACAACTAAGCTTAAATCCTGGGTCCCTCATTAACTAGCCATATGACCGTGTGAGCCAGCTTCAAAGCTCTCCAAGGTTCAGTTTTGTCATCTGTAAAAAGGGATAAATACATGTAA
>PVKA01010401.1:42780-64693 GCA_004027165.1 Ctenomys sociabilis
GGGCATGCTGAGACAGCAGTTGAGATTGGGCAGCAATTGAGACTGGGTGTGATGGCTCGCACCTGTAATCCCAGCTCTTGGGAGGCTCTATGAGTCCAATCTAGTAGTGAGACCCTGAGCACCCTGTAGATCCTTCCCTAAAATACAGAAAATAAATAAATATGGTAATTTATAATTTATTAGTCTTATATGTGTCAAAAATTGCCTCAACTGTCATTCAATTTTCTCCCCTACTGCTTTGGATATAGTGAGGGTCCTAGTGCTTAAAATAAACATGAATCTTTCTTAACTTTTACTTAGTGGGTCCTACTGTCCATTTAACAGTATTATTTATGCCTAGAATAACGAGGTTACAATGGTAGGTTTCATTTTAGTAGGAAATTATTTTATATATTACATTTTTACTTAATACTTTGTCCAGTATGTTAGCTATTTATAACATATGACTATCAAATACTTGAAATGTAGCTAGTGTGACAGAGAAGCTGAATTTATAATTTTAATTCTAACTAATTAAAAATAGCATGGTTAGCAACTGCCCTGTTGCATAACAGTTTTAGATCATTCAAAATCATTGGTAATTATATTGAAGTTGAATAATAATAATTTTACTCATAATTAAACTTTATAGGCTGTATCCTTGCCTCAGAAATTGCTGACACATCTCCTGACTAATTGTGCCTGAAGTACTGAGGTTTGCAGCCCTGTTTTTACTACTTTATGAATCAACCTTGCAGTATCCACGCCCCCCAACACACCATTGGTGTCGTCATCATCTCTTTGTGGAATAATTTGTAATACAGAAAGCAGAGCTCTGACTCTGCTGCTAAGGTCCCAAGGGAGTTCAACTGTTTTCATTGGCCCTACCTCTAAGGAATGGATGATGGTACTGCTATGACAGCCCCATCCCTTGCTACTTCTTATATTAATTACATTTAGGTGATCTGCTATCTTTAGTCTCGACAAAGAAGAAACTTGGAGACAGAAACTACTGCATTCAGTTAGCACTGAGCAAAAGAAGGATGGGGGTGGGGTGGGTATTCATATGTATTTACTCAAGGTCCATGCGAACAGTTGTAGCTACCCTTTCTTTCCTCCTGTTAAAAAGACTTCTAGGCATTGATAGGGTAGTTCCACCACTTTATAGAGGTAATCTTTTTCTCCACAACTGTTAATGAAATGCAAGGAGTTTTTCCTTTAAAAAAAAAAAGGTTCTCAATGCTGAACTCTCTACCTAAAGAAATGGTGTTTACTCAAACCCAAAAAATGTTAGGCCGCTTACTACTCGACTGAGTAAGATAATGTGGTAGTAGTAAGGGGTCCTTATTTTTGGTACTGGTTGTAGTAAAAAAGGCATTGATACTACATGATAACTGCTGGTACAGATTCCAATAGTTGCTTAAAATGAACTGTTGGGATCAAGTTTGGCTTTCTTTTTTCTTTTAAAAATAACATGAAGAGCTTAGGTTTTTTAAAAATGCTTTTACATATCTAATCACATTCAGTTGCTTTAATATCCTGATAAGACAGGAAGATCAATGATTATCACTATAAGTCTGTAAACTGTTTCTTTATGAAGTTTGGATGGTCTTAATAGAGAGCTCAAGTTGGGATCTTGAAACTTTCCTTTTTCTCTTTCCACTAACCTGTTTAAAAGCAAAATCATACTAGAATGGATTTTATAAAGATAAAAATATGGACATTCTAAGTCTCAAAGCACAAACAGCTTATACATTTAAGTTGTTATCTCTTACTTTCAATTTCCTGAAACAACTCTTGTCATCCACCCTTCAACCACAGCCTCCAGATGGTGGTTTTCTTTTCCTCCTGCCTGTCTGTGTAGCAGAAGATTATCCACACATATTACTTGTGGCTCAGAACCTGAGTTCTTCCGGTTCCTCTTCACTAACTCTTATCCTTTCCTTCCCAGACAACTCCCTTCCACCTCAGAACAAGTTTGAAATCTTTCTAACAATACATTTTTAGCTGTTGCTGACTTTTGGTGAGTTATGTATAGGACCTTCTGAGACACAAAATATGTGCAGTTCTGAACATACAAATAAAGTGAGTTTTTCATACTATGAAGCCTCACAAAAGATTCTGTTTAAATCTGTGCTTTGATTTTTCTTTATTTTATTTTTTTGTATTTTACGGAAGGGTCTACAGGGTGTTCACGTTCTCTCTACTAGATAGGACTCTGTCTTGATTCTCCTGTTTACAGCCTCCCAAGTGCTGGGACTACAGGCAGGCCTAGAGATTGAACCCCCAGCCCCTGCAGGCACTTTAATCCACTGTGCTATTTGGTCAGCCCTCACAAAATTATTGAACTTGGGGAATCTCCTTGACTAGTTAAGACAGCAATATTCAGTCTTCCAAATTGGCATCTCAGTTTTCTTAGGAGTTCATGGGGAAAAAGAAAAAAGGCAATATAAAAATTATCCATGGCAGGGGCTGGGAATATTGCTGAGTGGTCCAGTGCCTGCTTGGAAAGCATGAGGTCCTGAGTTTGATTCCTGGTAGTAAAAAACAAACAAACAAAAAAACCCAAAGCGTGTAGGACTAGAGGCATAGCTCACATGCCTTATACATGCAAGGTCCTGGGTTTCATTCGTAGCACCATGAAAAAAACAAAGTTTTGCTTGAGCAAATTTAATTTAATATATAATATTCATGTGATATAATTTATGAAATGCTTATAATCACTCCTCCATGACATTGCAAACAGTCATATGTACAAGTTTACCACATCTTTTTAGTGATGTTGGTAACATCTTTCTATTATTATTATTAATCTTTCTATTATTATTATTATATTATTTTCTTTGTGCTACCGGGGATTGAACTCAGGACCTTGTACTTGCCAGGCAAGTGCTTATTCTACTGAGCTATCTCCCTGGCCCTTCTTTCTCATATTATGGAGAAGATAGAAGAGGATTTAAAGTATAAGACAGAAAGAAATCAAGAATGTGTAAGCCACAGGGTGACAATACTCTTAATAACTTCTAGATTTACAGCTTTTTGGTTTTTTCCTTAAATGTATTTAGTTGTTACAGGGTCTCACTTCACAGCTCAGACTCTTAGGGATCCTCCTGGTTTTCAGCCTCCCCATTGCTGGGATTGCAGATATGCACCACTACTCTTGGACTCTGTGGCTGGCTCAGCCCACCCTTGGGGCAGGGCTGGTGAGGCATGTGGTGCTGGGGATTGAGCCATAACCCCTGCCCTTGCCTAGGCCTGCCTAAGCAGGCTCTTTAGGGTACTGAGCTATCTCACTGGCCCCTAGATTTACAGTTTTAGGTCAGTGGGAAAGCTATTCACATTCAAGAGGCGTTTTCTAGCCAAGTGAGGTGGCACACCTTCATTGTAAGTCTAGCACTGGGCAGGCTGAAGCATGAGGATTGCTGTAGGTGTAAGGTCAGCCTAGGCTAAACAGCAAGACTGTCACAAAACAAAACAAAGGAAAACAAAAGAAGAAAGGCATTTTATAACTTCATTATTTCCACAGTTCATCCAAAAGTAACAGCTACTCGTCTGATTTACAAAATTTGTGGAGATGTCCACAGATTCTCTATAGCCTGGTTTTTCTTACATGTGTTTCAGAGATAGTCATATTTAATGAACTATATCCAAAAAGTGTTTATAATGGTCCTTTTCTCCAAAAATAATGCAATAGAGGGAGTGGGAAGGAAGACAGTAGGAGGGGATAAAACCTGTTACATACATGTATCAACTCCCCACAATAAATGTATTCATTATATACTAAAAAAACCTTAAAAACAAAATTAATGCAGTAAAACTAGAAATATTTTGTCTTGGTAAAAATAAGTGTTAAAGAAATGTAAAAATAAGAAGAGTGTAAGGATCTTTACCATGAAGTAGGGAAAAAAATTCTTATTAGCCTGAAACAGGGCATTGGACCCTTTCCCATAAGAATCCCTAAACACAAAGAAGAACTAATCTCATTCAGAGTTTGGTAATTACAATTTTTTTTTGGCAGAACTGAGGTTTGAACTCAAGCCCTTGTGCTTGCCAGACAAACGCTTATTCCACTGAGCCATCTCCTCAGCCCCACAAATTTGAAGTAGTATCAGACATATGTAAAGACAGAATTTTAAAAAATCCAAGAGAACAAAAGAAATGAAAAAAAATGACAGGTGAAGAACTTTTTACAGAAAGAAACTATTTTTATATAACAGACTTGTATCAAAACATACTGTCAGTGAGTTAAAAAACAATTCAATGAAGTAAATGTCATACAAAACAGATTAATAGAATAAATCACAGTCCAATACATAGAATGAAACATAATTTGGCCAGAAATTGCCAGAGATATGGGAAAGAAAGCCTAAGATCTCTATGGAAATGAATGAAGACAGAACTGGAAGGAACACAAGGAACTGGTACATTGAGAAAAGCAGAGTAAGGGAGATGGGGTGGACAGTTGGGTAGAATAACAGTAGATGACCCAGAGGGCAAAGTTCAAAAAATAGAAAATTATAGATATGAAACATAGACATATTCCTAACCAGGATCCTTGATAAAGATAATAAAATATAACTAGGGACACTTAGGAATAAGAAAAGGACTTGAAGTTATAGATGGAAAGGGCCATAGAATATGAGGGAAAATAATCATAAAAGTTAATACTGCGGTATATCCTAATTAAGTTACTGAATTCCAAAGACTAAAAATAAAATTCTTCATGTTAATTCAAAGGCAGGTCTGAGAATAGTTACAACCTGTAAGCCATTACAATACAAACATTCTGCTTGAATAACTGGCTCAAAAATTAGTATAACATTATTTTCTCACGTGTATTTCATATAAGAAAACTTGGATAAAAATTACAGCTATAGAAAATCAAAAACGATGAAATGAAAAGCCTGTAGGAATCCCTATAATTTAGGAGTTTAAAATTTAAAATATTCAGGGGTCAGAGAAATGGCTTAGTGTTAGAATAAGCGCTTCCCTGGCAAGCACGAGAGCCTGAGTTCAATCCCTGGTTCTGCCAAAAAAAAAAAAAAAAAAAAAAAAAAAAAAATTAAAACATTTAATACTTTAATTTTTTTGCAGTACTGGGGATTGAACTCAGAACACTGTGCTTGCCAGGTAGGTATTTATCCTACTGCGCTATATCCCTGCCAATACTTTATAATTTAGCATTTGTTAGCATTAATTTAAAGTCTATGAAATAAATATTGGTAAATTATTTACATATATATATTTTGGGGGGTGGGGCTGGCATGGCCTGTTGTTCTGGGGATTGAACCATGGTTCCTGCCCTTACCTAAGCAGGCACTTTGGATCAGTGAGCTATCTTGCTGGCCCCTGGTAAATTATATAAGCGATTGGGATCTTCAAAATATACAGAAATGAGGGCTGGAGGTAAAGCTTAGAGGTACAGCACTTGCCTAGCATATGCAGAAGGCCCGTGGGTTCATTTTCCAACACTGTAAGATAAAAAACGAAGAAAGAAGATACGTAGCAATACTAATGATTTAGAAATGGTTACCTGCAATGTTTCTAAACATCTACAACTAGCCATGCCTTGCAAAATGACAATGCATCAAGTTTTTGTTCATTTGTTTTTTGTTTGGTTTTGACTGGGGAAGTGGATAGTACTGAGGGAATACCTAAAATCTTTATTAATGGTTTATTATTAACATCTAGTTAAGCTATCATCTTAACATATGAAATTTAATTCACAAATGTACAAGACAGCTTGTATTAGTCTTATTTTACAAATGAAGAGCAAAGCTAAAGGAAACTAATTGCCTGCAGTTGCATAATGAATCAACAGAAAAAGGAAAGTATCACTTTTACTATGAATTTTTTGTTTATCTCTAACAGCTTTTGTCACAGCCTTGCACTCTGACATTATTTTTGGCTACTGATTAACACCAGTCTTAACCAGAGGCCTGTAGTATCATGATCTAACACAACAAAATCATAATAAGAGTGCTGAAAGACTATGAAAGAGAAAAGTACATTTGGAGAAACACAGCAGATGTGAGATTCTCATCAAAAGTGCTTATCTGCTGAGGCTCTGTTCTGCTGAGCTTTGTAATAAAATCTAGAGTGCAAATGAAACTGACAAAAGATACTTAGCTCTGAAAAAGAAGGAGGAGAAGGAGAAGAAGAAAAAGAAGAAGAAGAAGAATGCAGAAAGATTATTCAAAAAAAAAAAGTGAAGAGCAAACACAATAAAATCTTTGAAAAATAAGACTTTGAAATTTACATCTGCAAGGTCAATGAATAAGGCACACTACTGGATCCCAGAAGGAAGGTCCGACAAGACCTTAGGGACAAAAGATATTTGCAGCTATGTTACAAAGAAAGGCTGATTCATAACTTTCAGACTGGCATCTTTTTGTAATTTAAAATTCTTTGTCAGACGGGCATGGTGGAAAGCACCTGCACACCTAGTGCCCTGGTCATTAAGGCTGGAGGATCACAAGTTCAAGATCACCTTGGGCAACCCAGTGAGATCCTGTCTTGAAAGAAAACCTTTAGAAAAGGGCTGGGGATATAGCTCAAAGGTAGAGTACTTGCCTAGCAAGTTCAATATCCAGTAATTGAAAAAAAAAAGTTCATTTTTTTAATAATATAATAAGGTTGCTTCAGATATTTCAATAGTAAATTTTTATACAACCTCAATGACTAAATAGTACAGTAATATGAGGTTAAAATTTAGGGAAATAAAATCTGATTTTCTCTATTGACAAACAATCTTAATAACTTCTTACAAAGAAATAAGACTGGAATAAGTGTTACGGCTCTGTCTTATTCAGTGATTCAGCCAAACATGTTTCTTTACACCTTTGTCCTGGCAGTCATCATTGATCTTTAGCAAAGCATTTGTTAACACCTTTTATTGGGCATGCTCCTTATCCTGCTTGCCTTTCTTCAGAAGTAAAATAAATTAGCCCATGAGTGAAGGAAGAGACTAAGAAAGAAGTTTGAGGCCCTTCCAGCCACCAAATGCAAATCTTTTAGCAATGACACTTTAATTTCCATCATACCACTTATATATTTTCTAGAGCAGTAACTGAATGTTTCCCTATGTTTACCTGAAATGAATGTTACAGGATGTCTCCAACATGTAAAGAGCTTGGTTTCAAATATTCATTTCCAAGTTATGTATCTGTAACTCTCAAATGCTTTTGGCCACAAATTAATGTTTGTTATAAAGTTTATTTTTTTATTTTATTTTTTTGTCTTTTTTTGAGACAGGGTCTCACTATGCAGCTCAGGCTGGCCTTACGCTCACTTTGTAGCTCAAGCTGGTCTTGAACTCACAACAATCCTCGTGCCTCAGCCTCCCGAGTGCTGGGATTAGTAGCATGCACCACCACACCTGGCTAGTTATAAAGTTTAGATTTTCAGGAGGCATCACAATTCCTGACTTGAAATTATACTACAAAGCCACTGTGATAAAATCAACATGGTACTGGCAACGAAACAGACCTTACGATCAATGGAATAAATTAGAAGATGTATAAGCATCTGCGAACACACTCAGCCATCTGATCTTCGACAAAGGGGCCAAACATACTCACTGGAAGAAAGATAGCCTCTTTAACAAATGGTGCTGGAAAACCTGGCTTTCTACATGCCGAAAACTAAAACTTGACCCAGCTCTATCACCATGCACTAAGTTAAAATCAAAATGGATTAAAGATCTAAACGTTAAAACAGAAACACTCGATCTCCTGGAAGAGAAAGCAGGAGGAACTCTTGAAGACATAGGGGTAGGTAAACAGTTCATGAACAAACATATATTTGCACGGAAAGCACTTGAAAGAATCAACAACTGGGATCAACTCTTCTTGAGGAGCTTCTGCATGTCAAAAGAAATTGTCAACAGAGTGAAAAGAAAACCCACAAATTTTGAAAAAATCCTAACTAATAAGCAATCAGACAAAGGTCTGCTGTCTAGAATATATAAAGAACTAAGATATAACAGGGCCCTCAAATTTAAAGACCCAATTCAGAAATGGGCATCTGAGATAAATACACACTTCTCAGAGGACGAAATTAAAGAAGCGAATAAATATATGGAAAAATGCTCCACATTGCTAGTCATCCATGTAATGCAAATAAAAACAACACTGAGATACCATCTCACTCCAGAAAGAATGGCTATCATAAGTAAATCAACCAATAACAAATGTTGGGGAGGTTGTGGGGAAAAGGGAACACTTCTCCACTGCTGGTGGGAATGTAGACTGGTACAAGCATTGTGGAGGTCAGTTTGGAGACTCCTCAAAACAGTAGGACTAGAAATCCCATTCAAGCCAGCTATCCCCCTACTGGGAATTTTCCCAGAGGAATTGAAAACATTGTATCATAGTGATAAATATGTACCTATATTTGTAGCAGCACAATCTGTGATAGCAAAATCTTGGAAACAACTAAGATGTCTGTCACATGAGGACTGGCTGAAAAAGATGTGGTATTTCAATATAATGGAGTATTACTCAGCTATTAAGAATGATAAGCTTGAAGCATTTATATTGAAGTGGATGCCACCTGAACATATACTCATAAGTGAAATAAACCAGACACACATGTGTAAATACCGTATAGTCTCCCTAGTATAAGAAGTGAAAAGAAGAAATACAAATGGAAATGTACAACAACAACTAAAAACAATTGAGTCAGATAAGGCAAAGTGAATGGCATGTGCTGCAGGATACTAATCAGCTTTTCTTCTGGATGGTTAACAACCTAAGTTCACAGATCAAAACAGAAGAGCCACAAGGCCAGCCAACATTTTGGCCCTAGCCTTTCAAGGTCAGCGAAGACTCAGGACATACAAGAACCTGTACTACAACATCATGAAACTCAGTTGAGCTCCAAATTTTCTGAACAAGGAGATTATGGAGCCACAGAGGAAAGAGATCGAAGTTCTGTAGTGTGCTTGGGGAGAGTCACATGGAGAGAAAACTTTCTCTCAGGCTCTCACAAAGAGCAAACTGGTCAAGCATTGGCCGTGACTCATCCACATGGATGACACAAACAAAGGATCTACAGAATAAGGTACAGGATTACAAGATAAACCCTGAGGGGATTTCACTGACCTCAAAAGAAACAAAAAGTACATGTGTTGGTATGTAGGTCTTACTCTATCTAGGTCTTAACCATCCAGTAGAAAAGTACAAAAATGAGGTATTCACCGTGGGGCCATAATAATAAGTTAAGCTGTAAATGGCTATGGTCGACAACTTCTTTGGATAACTCACTATCGTTGTGGAATGCTGAACTGTGTTGGATTGTGTTGCCGAGTTCAGGCACCTAAATTGGTTTATTATCAATGGAGTGCCCATCTTTGACAGGTCTAGACAAAAAAAAAGGGGTATACAAAGGAAGAATCATGATGTGTGTGTATAAACAGTACAGCTAAGATAAATATGCCATGCTTCTGCATAATTCTATGAGAGGCAAGATTTGCACTAATGGTGGTTGGACAAGATATTATGTTGGCTTCTAGTACTATGGACAAACACTAGGAAAATAGCAAGGTAGAAAGTATTAATTATTGAATCGTTGATGTAATTCAGGTATAAAAAATAAGATATGTAAACAGCTACACTCTCTAAATTTACTGATAAGAGACATCTGCTATAATAATGTCTGTAAGTATAATATCATGTATGCACCTTCTACGATACCAAAACATTATGAAAACAGTTTGCAATATATTAATTTATCAATCCATCTTGTCAAAGTATCTTAAAACTGTCTCATTGATATTTGTACTTCAATAAAATAAAAAAAAAGAAAAAGAAAAAGGGAAATCTTCCATGCACTTGGGACCTTACATTACAAAGCCCCTGGCTTCATTTCTTGTTTTTTCCCACTTTCTCTCTGACCTGCAGCCAGGTTAATAAAAGCATTTTCCCTAAAAAAAAAAAAAGTTTAGATTTTCAGGTTAGTTTGCAAAAGGCTATATGAATTTAAAACTTTATTTGGTATGATAATTTATATTTTAAAAAAGTATTAAAATATAACTAATTATGAAAAATGATATATTTAAGAAATAATTTTACATTGTATACTAAATTAAGATAGAGTACATAAAAATAGCACAGTAAATGGGAACTTGATATTATTCTGAACTAATCTTTTGGCTTTATTTAGAATTTTAGGGACTAGTAATATTAGTTGTTATAGCTTATTTCTTTTAGAAATGTATGGCTCCTCTTTCTCTTGACATTGCTACCATTAATAATAAAACTACAGAACGTTGAGGTTAGAGAATTCAGAGATTATATTTATTCTGACCTCCCTTTAGAGATGGATTACTGAAATCACATGACAAAGTTATCTAACCAATTAGTTCTGGACCTTAAATCCTATATGCTAAGTTTCCATTTTAGCAGTGTTATTAAGTTATTATGGAGATCACATTTTCCTTAGAAATAAAGTAATGGAAGCATTATCATAACCACTTCATCAGCACTATTTATTAATAAATAACAAAAGTTGAGAATGTGTACACAATATGACTTTCACACAGGATCATTTGTGTTTTAAAGAAAGAGCAATACAGTTGGATGTGACAGTAGACGGCTATAATCCCAGCAATCTGGGAGTCTGCGTGTCCTATGGGACACTGGTGGTGAAGTGTAAGTGTAAAGGACCTGTTTTCTTTCTTTCTTTTTTTCTTTTCTTTTTTTTTTTTTTTGTCTTTTTGAGACAGGGTCTCACTATGCAGTTCAGGCTGGCCTTAAGCTCACTCCGTAACTCAGGCTGGTCTCGAACTCACAACAATTATCCTGCCTCAGCCTCCCAAGTGCTGGGATTACAGGCATGTACCACCACACCTGGCAAAAGACCTGTTTTCAATCTCCAATTCGCTAACTAACAAATAAATACAAAAAGGTGAGAAACACCTTACATATCCATCTCTATAGAAAAGGATAATCGTGGTATAATCACATGATAGAAAGCCATACTTTAAGTTAATGAACTCGATCAGGTTACAAAAATATATAGCTTTAGTACAAAAACAAAATGAAAAAATTAAGTTAAACAACTATATGTAGCATATATGAACATTTGTACTAATCTGAATGCAGAAACCCACATTGTTTTTAGAAGGACATAAATAATAGCATACATAATAAAAGGAAGGATACACACCACCTCCTGGAGAGTAGCGATTAGGGATGATTGGAAGGAATGGGACGTGAAAGAAGGGCAGAGGGGAGTCCAGGTATAAATCTTGCATTCCTTTAAAAATGTAATTCTAAATGGTAAGTTATGGGGTATAGACATGTTTGAAATATTTTAAATGAAGCCAATTTGCCTCACAAAAAAGAGAATTTATAACTGAAAGAGACCAGATTGAACAATAGTTTGAGGCTATTACTTACAAAGAAGGGGAAAAAACCACTTTGGGGCAAAATTAACTTGATTTATAAGTATAAATTACAAAGGCAAACTGAAGCAGAAATAGTTAATAAAAAAAGTTTGTGGATTTTGAATCAAATAGTTCTCCAAGGTCATTGTGAGTGATGGTACTGACCCAAAACAGCTTGGTTACTACTGGGATATTCTTTGGAGGGGAGAGAGAGACAGAGGTCATTATGAGGCATGGATGCCAAGAAGCATACTAGCTAGGATAGGACAGGCATCATGTATGTGCGACTCAGAGATGGTCATCAATTATTGGATTTCTTAGATCCTCCTCAGTTTATTCCTAATGATAATAGGTGACCCTGTCTTAATATATTTAGATGCAGTGTCAGGTTTTTAAGTATTCAGCTATAAGCACCATTGAAAAAAGCTTTACTGATCATGGATGTTAACAAGAACCTTATCTTTTAAGTTTCCTGGTATGCATATGTGAGTCTGGTTAAATGTACTAGTCTAGTTACTGTTCTTCAGGAATTTTATTGTTTTTAGGGAAGTGGAAGAGTGAGGAGCAGAAGAGGATGCAAAAAAGATTGAAATGTGTTATGTATCAACTTCCCATGATAAATGTAATTATTCAATACTATAAACATGCACTAACAAAAATAAATTTTATTATGGCTATTAACTGGTGTTCTCTTTTTTACAAAATAGAAACAAATGCTTCCCCATCCAAAGCAAAACACACATACACACACACACACAAAAAAAAAAAAAAAAAAAAAAAAAAACATAATTGAAAGAACTAATATTGATTTGGCAGAAATTATTTTCTTTGATCTTATTGATAAAAGATATGACATTAAATATTCTGCTTCAATGACCTGATATGTATCTAGAAAACCCTAAAGAACTTACATACACACAACCTGCTAGAGCTTCCAAATGAATTTAGCAAATTTGCAGGGTATAAAATCAATATATAAAATTGATTATATTTAGATATACTAGCAATGAACAAACCTAAAAAGGAATTATGAAAACAATTCATTTATAATACATTAATAAACCCTTCAAGAATAAATTTAACTAAGGAAGCACAAAGACTTGTACAATGAGGCCTGGTTATGTAGTTCAGTGGAAGAGCACATACTTAGCTGAGGTCCTGAGTTCAATACTCAGCACACACACAAAAATGACTTGTACAGTGACAATCAGAAGATATTGCTAAAATTATCTAAATAACCAGATATCCTATGTTCAAGTACTACAAGACAATATTTTTAATATTCTTAGTTACTTTCTCCATTGCTGAAACCCAATACCCAACTCACATAACATAAAGGAGAGGTTGATTTTGGCTCACCCAAGTTTTTAGAGGTTTAAGTCCCTAGTCAGCTGGTTCCAAGGCAGGACAGCATGGCATAAAGGCATCACAGAGAAGAGAGCCACGGGAGCAGCCAGCAAAGGATATTAAGCCATTCAGGTCACACCCCCAGCCACCTGCCACTTCCCATCAGACCCTACCTCCCAACAGTAAGCCAGCCATGCTGCTCCCTCCCATAATCCAATCTCCTCCCTCAAAGCTCCATTTATGATCTCATGAGGTTTTGGGGGGCATATCTGGACATAAATTACAAGATTTCATCCTTGGCCCCCAAAACTCATGAATATCCCTTTATGCAACATATATGAAATTCATCTGTAAAAGTTTCCAAAGTACTAACACTTGCAGTACTGTTAAAAAAAGTCAAAGTTCAAAGTCTTTTGAGAAATAAGGTAAACTCTTGGTTTTTAGCCCTTATAAAATTCAAGTTTTTTTTTTTTTTCTTTCTTTTTTTTGGTGGAACTGGGGATTGAACTCAGGCCCTTGCACTTGCCAAGGAAGTGCTTATTCCACTGAGCTATCTCCCCAGCCCTCCCTTGTAAAATTCAGGAGAATCACTTTTGACATACAATGCCACAGTCTTAGAAAACAGTCTCATTTAAGAAGGGAGGAGGGAGATAGAAACCAATGGGATAAAGTGAGATGGAAACTCAGCAGGGTAAACATTAAATCCTGCAACTCCATGTCTAGCATCAGAGGCAAGACACAGCAATGAAATATGACCTACAAAGGTCTTTGTGGCTCACTCCTCTGGTGCTGCTGGTGATGGCTGTAGCATTCATGGCTGTCTCTTGCGCTGGCTTTGTGCATTCCTTGCAGCTTTCCTCAGATGTTCCATGTTGCTAGTTTCTCCAGCTTTCTGGGGTCTCCACTACACTTCTGGCTTCATTCCCACAGCCACACACACTGCCTTCACACAGGGGCAAGGCCTGGTCTCCCAGATCTTCTTTTGAAATCTGAGTAGAGGCTTCCCTGACTGCACAAAATTTTCGTTCCGCATGCCTGGAAACACACCATCACCATCACGTAGATGATGCCAAGGTCTTCACCAGGTTGAGCAGCAGCCAGGCCCCTTTAAATTGTGGCTGCAGGAGCCCTGAGCATCTGGGTGGCTGACTGCTATGAACTGAAGCTCCAGAGAATCAATGCTCTAGGCAAATATTCTTCTGAGCACAGCTGCCCTGGGGCTCTCTTCTCAAAACAGTCTTTCATTTTTATAGGCGGAAGTGTTGGATCTTACTATTTCAAGTCCACTCTCTAGGAATCTTTCCTACTGTCCTGATTCAAACTACTTGACTTCTTTCTAATATTACTATTTTGAGCAACCAAATTCTCCTCAGGTTTAACTTTGCAGGCTTCAACTTTACTCAAGCTTCCTTTCTGGCCAGAACTCCAAACTTTTAAACTCATAGCAGTGCCCTCTTCTCTTGATTTTCTGTATTATGCTAGCTGAAAGCTGCCAACAGTCCCCATGCTATCACTGTCTCACTAGGCTTCTTTGAAATATCCTTTGCCAGATGAGTTAGTCCACTGACCTGAATCTTAGTGTCCCACAAGATTTCAGGACATGAGTAAAATATAGATAAAAGTTCCTGCCAGTGGATAACACACATCATTTGGAGTGCAACAGCCAATGGAGTCCTTCCCAGTGAAACCTCTCAAGCCCGGTCTGTACCTGCTACACTACTGTCAGCATTTGATCTTCTGAACTCTGAACAGAATCTCCCATCAAGTGCTGCTTAGAGCATTCTAGGGCTTTTCCAGCCAGCATCTCCAAACTTTCGTGACTTCTTCAAGCCAGTTCCAAAGGCTTCTAAACCACATGGTCGCATAGTCACAGTGGTGACCCCCCCTATCTTAGGGGCCGGGGAGATGGCTCAGTGGAAAAAGCACTTCCCTGTCAAGCACAAGGGCATGAGTTCAATTCCCGGTTCCACCAAAAAAAAAAAAAAAAAAAAAAAGTTACTTTCTTTCTTCAAGGCTGAAACACAATACTTGACACCCACAATTTAAAGAAGTGGTTTCTGAGATAGGAAATTAGGGTGTAACAAAGCTGGCTGGGGAAGTAGATGCAACCTGGAACACATGGTGGAATGGTTCCCAAAGCATGTGGAATTTTCATGAGTACTTGAGCAGGTTTTTAATAGGATGGGCTAGTCCTGACAGCCTGAAGCATGAAATCCCAGCCCCACTTCTCAGGACTATATATAAAAGTTCTTGTGGGTTTCCTTGAGATCTGGACAGTACAAAGGATGGATGCTAAGAAGACCTTGCTATTGTGACTTTACAGTAAGGATATAAAAAAAGGGAATTCTTGTATTCTGATGGTGGCAATGTGAATTAGCATATACCTTATGGAAAATTTTGGAGTTACCTCAAAAAATTAAGATTAGAACAAATATGACCCAGCAATTCTACTTCTATCAGTATAGTATCAATTAAAGTGTTCAACAATGGAATTTTTATTCCATTTTTATTCATTTATCTTTTTGCCAATGGACTTTTTAAAAAGTGTAAATGTATGCACACTGAGATATTATCCACTTGGGCAATAGAAAGGAAATCGTGACATCGCGACAATATCAATGAACACAGAAGATATTATGCTAAATGAAATAAGGCAGATAGACAACAACTGAGATCTTATATATGGAATGTAAAAATTCAAACTCACAGAAGTAGAGTTTGGTGTTTACCAGGGCTTAGGGTGGTAGTGATGAGGGGGTGAGGCATATATCAAAGGACACAAAATCTCAGTTGAAATAGAATAAGATTTAATTAGCTTGATGTAAACACCTAGTAATGTTACATATGTCAAAATACCACTATATGCACTATAAATATATACAATTTTTCACTTGTCAATTACCTCCTCATTAAAAAACAACAGTGAAAAAGAACAAAGTGACACCAAAAGTAAAAGTGACAAAAGAAAGACTACTTGGATATTACTAAAATTAAAAATTTATCTTCATCAAAAGATACTATCAAGAGTGAGAGAAAATATTTTTAAATCATGTATCTGGTAAGGGTTTAAATATTCAGAACATATAAAGAACTATTGGCGGGGCATGGTGGTGGATGTCCATTATCCCAGAACTTGGGAGGCTGAGGTAAGAGGATCACTGTGAGTTGGAGGCCAGACTAGGCTACAAAGTGAAAAAGTGAGTTCAAGGCCAGCCTGAACTGCACGGTGAAATCCTGTCTCGAAAGACAAAAGCAAAAACAAAAACAAAAACAAACAAACAAACAAAAACTTTTGCAACTCAACAAAAAAGATAAATAACTCAATTTAAAAGTAGGCAACAGATCTGAATAGATATTTCTTTTAAAAATGTACAGATGGCTAATATGCACAGGAAAAAAATGCTCATCATTAATTATCAGGAAAATGCAATATAATCAAAAAACCAGAAAATAAGAAGTGTTGACGAGGATATGGAGACACTGGAACATTCTGTACACTGTTTGAGAGTGTGAGATGATGCAGACTCAATGGAAAACAATTTGGCAGTTTCTGGAAATGTTAAACACAGCACTACCTACGTACAACCTAGCAATTCTATTACCAGTTATCTAACAAAAGGAACTGAGAAAGGGACTCTAAAACATACTTATCTGCTAATGATCAAATCAGTAATATTTATAATAGCTAAAAGACAAAAACAACTTTTAACCGTTCATCATCAGATACGGGGATGAACAGAAGAATAAAGACTATATATCCAATGGAATACTACTGAATTATAAAAGGGAATTATGTTTGGATAGATCTACAATATGAATGAACCTTGAAAAATTATGTGGAGTGAATGAATTCAGACACAAATATAGAAGTATCACATGATTCTATTCAAATAAAATATTTAAAATAGGCAAATTCATAAAGACAGAAAGAAGGTAAGAGATTAGCTGAGGCTGGACAAAGAAAAGGGGATAGGATATTAATTCTTTTTTTTTTTTTTTTTTTTTTTTTGCGGTACTAGGGATTGAACTCAGGATCTTGCACTTGCCAGGCAAGTGCTTATTCTACTGAGCTATCTCCTCAGCCCTAGGATATTAATTCTTAATGGGTACTAGAATTGTGGTTGGGATAATGAAAAAGCTCTGCAGATAGTGGTACCCATAGCTACAGTGTTTCTTTATGTCAAATTTGCTAAGTGAAACTGATGTGCCCAAGGGCACAGAACAGCTAGACACTGAACAGAGTCTAATTTGCATTTTACATTATCGACAACACTAACATTTTTCTATATCTACTTTTTCTTTTTGGTACCAGGGATCTTGCACTTGCCAGACAGGTGCTTATGCTGCTGAGCTATCTTCCCTGGCAAAACTAGCATTTTTCTACTTATAATGAGCTCAAAAATTCTTTTAATCACATCTAGCGCAATATAGGATAACAGGTCTAGTAAAATTTATTTTTTTTTGTGAAATTTATTAATCTTATAAATATTTGTGACTTATTCATCTTTTTGGGGCTTATAATCTTTTAAGAATAGGTTTATAAAACTTGATCTTTCTTTTCTTTCTTTCTTTTTCGCTGTGGTGCTAAGGATTGAATCCAGGGGCTTATATGTGCTAGGCAAGCACCCTACCACCAAGATATATCCAAAGATCCATCACCATTTCTTGAAGCCGGTGCTGCTATTGCATGAACAATGAAACCAATAAGCATACTGGTGATTCCAAAATATCTAATAGGACATGACATCTTTTCACCTATTCTAATTGCTGAAACATGTATTTTTTTTTTCTTCTAGCAAATAAGAAATCTTTGTTGGCATAAGGCTACCAACCCATAGCATTTCACTACTGTTTCATATACACTTTGCTTCACAACATGGATAATTAACCCATCTCCCTATAATTTGCTGGACGCCCAAGGCAATTAAGCTTATCAGCTATAGGCTGACTAACCTTTTACAAATATCATTAGAAATGCTACAACTGATTATGTGCACATAGCCACCGCAGCAGGCTGCAAGTGCACCGAGACTAGGATTATTTTATTACTACAGAGGCAACAATAGCAAAGAACTTCTGGTTAGCAAATTGCTTTATAACAGCAACTACTTGATGCCATTTGAACAAAGGAAAGGGTTTTACATTTCTTGCAAAAAAAAGTGGATCCTTAAACTGGAATGTTAGAGTCAGAGTAGATGAACTGAAAATGAATCACACTGCTATTTATAATGATAATTACAGCATGGTTTGTAATAGAAAACATTTGGAAACAACCCAAATGTCCATCAAAAGGAATCAGAACAATTACACACTTGATTACTGTGTAACTAATATAACCAGGAGCAGATCTATAGGAAGGATGTCGTACTGAAGGATTAAGGAATGTGAAACTGTAATATGCTAAGTAATAAATAGGATATGATTACATTTTAATGACACTGATAATATGAACAATGTTAGGAAAGATAAAGGAAAAATCTAGAATATGTCTGAACTATTTATGGTGGTTACATGTTGACTAAAAGTTGACAAGATTGATAACTTTTATTTGATTGGTATTGTATAATTTGTATACTATGTACTGCTATATTAAGACTTTACTGAACATATTTTCAATATAAAATAATAATTCTAAATAAGAAAGTTGGTCATTTTGCCTTTGGTCCATAATTAAAATGCATACACAGCAACCAACAAAATATGTTAAAAATTATAATCTGAGATTCCAAGGAAATAACTTTTCTACTATTACTTATATTCTTACCAGGTATTTAATTTCCATTGTCTTTATTATTTCATTTATCCAACTGAGATGGTAATAGGTGTTATGGCATTTCTTCATTATTTTTATGAGTATATTTTATTTTACAAATAATATATTGCATATAAAGAAAGTAGAATAGAAGAAAACATCTAATAACTAAATTAACAATAACTGACCTAAAAAATCCAGAGACAGACATGATAAAATTACTATATAGAAAATAGACGGAAGAAAAAAAAATGCTCTTAACACATAAAAACTATGAGTAATTGAAAAATATATTTCATTCTCTTATGATGATTCAATATTGAAAATATAATTTTTCTTATTCATAATATTCCAACAGAATTACTTTTAAACTACTTAGAAAGAAAAGGGGCCAGCAAGTTTTTCTGTAATATTTTAGCCTTTGTGGTTTATACATAGCCTCTGATATAATCATTCAACTCTGTCTCACAGTATTAAAAGTAGCCATAGATAATGCATATAAATAAGTTTGTATTCCAATAAAGCTTTACTTATACCCACTGAATTTAATATCATTTTCCTATGTCAATAAATATTTTTTTGTAATTTTCCCTACAACCATTAAAAAGTTAAAAATAATTTTTAGCTTCTAAATTATATAAAACAGCCAGCAGAACAGATCTGGTGTGTAAGTTACAGCTTTCCACCTCCTGGTATGGAAGAACAAACATCCATAAATAGCCAGGGAAAGTCTGGAAAAAAACCAGCTACTACGATCTGGAGCTGAAATAGCCAGAAAGATAAATCAAATAAGATGGGTGGGAGTGCTTAAAAACAAAGTAAAATTTAGATGGATATTTAATATATGATATAGATTATATTTCAAATCAGTGTAAGAAGATAAATAACTTATTCAATAAAATGATGTAAGGACAGATGACTGCTCATTGAAAGTAAAGATAAAAAAGAAAGCCACTATAGCTTATTCTTTATACCAACATATTTACATGTTTGACAATGGAAAATTAAAACCATTTAATCCATACAAATGTGGGTGAATATTGTTATACTCTCAGATTTCATGTATGACATAAAATGCATAAATTGAAATAAATATTAATTTTCCTGCACAAAAACATAAATCTCCAGGATGATACTGAAGGAAAATAATCAGGATAACTGTACAACAAAGGTCTGGAGGGCGGGGGAGGTAGTTCAGTGGCATAATCACCTACCTGGCAAGAGTAAGGTTCTGAGTTCTATTCCTGGTACCAGTACTTGGGGGAAAAACAAAACAAAAACAGAGGCCTAAAGAATAATAGCTCTGTGGTTAAGAATAGGTATATGTGCACTGATCTTATATAAGTATAGTAAGTGGAAAAAGCATATCACAGAACAGTACATATAATAAATTCCCATTTTTATTTACAGAGTGGCATGCAAATAACTGCATGTGGGTTTGTGTATGTGAAATAATGCCTCACTATGGCCAGGGATATAGCTCAGCATCAAAAGTACCTAAGTTCAATCTCTGGTACTACAAAAAAAAAAAAGTATCTCACTATGGTTTGCAGTAAGGAGGTACAGGGATCCTATAGGGAGGTTGCCAGAAAAAGATGAAATTGATAAATTACTTAGTATCTCTGAATACACTGAGAAATATGTATAATTTTTATCAGAGTAATTAATAAAAGAAGCAATTATTTACTCTAAGGGAAACAAAATGTTTTACAGAGAAAGCAAATTTAATCATAGTCCACTAAACATCATAGTGAGTAACACACATATTGTAATAATAGAAGCACTGTGTGTTGAGCTAACCAAAAACAACAATATGCCTATTTCTGAAAGATGGAGTAAAATGTGTGCTGTGTATGTAACAAAGGTGTATTTTATCTTTACATAAAACTGAAATATCGGATTTGAATGCTATTAGGCAGCCCCCACAGCGGCCAGGGTTCGATCCCTCTCCCTGTGCCATCCTGGCCCCACCCCGGGGGCCCGCTGAGATAGCACTCGAGACTGGGTGAGCACGCACGTCTGCAATCCTAGCTTTTGGGAGGCTGAACACAGGTTGATTACTACAAGTCTGATCTACATAGTGAGATCCTATAGACCCTTTCCCGAAATACAAAAAGAAAGAAAGAAAGAAAGAAAGAAAGAAAGAAAGAAAGAAAGAAAGAAAGAAAGAAAAAGAAAGAAAGAAAGAAAGAAAGAAAGAAAGAAAGAAAGAAAGAAAGAAAGAAAGAAAGAAAGAAAGAAAGAAAGAAAAACAGGTAGGGGAAGAAAATATAAAACTTTAAAGTGGTTGCCACTGACAAACAGGACCTCGGTGTGGAAGTTGAGGTATGTAGCACAGTACGACTGATTTTATTTTTCTATTATAAGCATTTAAGAAAATTTTGACTTTTTAAGTTACATTTTTTGTTATATAAGTCTTACTTTATCTCGGTCTTAACCATCCAGCAGAAAAATACAGAAACGAGGTATATAAAATAAGGCCATAATAATAAGCTGAGCTGTAAATGGCTCTAGTCAACAACTTCTTCAGATAACCCACTATTATTGTGGACTGCTGGACTATGTTGGATTGTTTTACTGAATTCAGGCACCTATAATAACTGAATGACAACAGAATACCCATCTCTGATAGGACTAAACAAAAAAGCAGGGTTACAAAGGAAGAACCATTCTGTGTTTGCATAAACAGTATAGTTAGGTTAAATATGCAGTACTTTTGCATAATTCTATGAGAAGAAAGATTTGCACTAATAGTGTTTGGACAGGATATTCTGTCTGCTTCTTGTACTATGGATAACCACTAGGAAGATAACAAGGTAAAAAGTATTAATTATTGAAACTGTACTATGATTCAGCTTTAAAAAAAGATAGGTATACAGCTACATTCTCTTAATTCATTGATTAGAGGCATTTGTTCCAACAGTGTTTGTAGATAGAGTATCAGGTATGCATCTTGTACAACAAAAAACCACTACGAAAACAATATGCAATGTATTAATTATTGAATCTGTCCTAATTTGATTTGAAACTGTCTCATTGCTATTTGTTCTTCAATAAAAAACTATAGAAATGTGTAATTTTGATAAAAATATTATATAAAATTAATACTTCCTTGGCATAAACACTATTAAAATATAAAGAGATACAAATGTGAAAAAAAAAATCCCTATATACTAAAAAGATAGGGCCAGCGAGATAGCTCAGCAGACTAAGCACTTGGTTTGGAAAGCTCAGGGACCAGGGTTCAATCCCCGGTCCTGCATGCTGCACCAGCCCCACCCCCCCAAGGCATGCCGAGCTGGCAACAGTCAGGATGTGTTGGCACAGGCCTGTAATCCCAGTTCTGGGGAGGCTGAAAAAACAGGAGGCTCATCAGGAGTCTGAGCTGTGTAGCGAGACCTTGTGCCAAATACATAAAATGAAAAAAAAAAAAAAAAAAAAAAAAA